>CAAKHF010025484.1:206-19089 GCA_901007745.1 Hippocampus kuda | reverse complement strand
TAAAAAATTAATCGTGATCACTCACGCATTTTTTATCGTTTCTGAATTTCCTTTTATATTTTTTGTCCTATTTTTCCCCATTTTAATGCTCTCATCAACATGGAATCATGAATCAGTTTTCTATGTGCAAAATGCAAATATTTACTGAAATAACAATTTCGATTTTCAATTTTACGTGAACATTTTTCACTTGGAGCAGTTATTCACACATAATCTCTCACACAATATTACTGTCCATCCATCAACAACAGTGAAAAAAATATTTTGTCACACAACAGCTGCTTTAACAGCTCTTTTTATGGAATCAAAACGGAGCAATATAACATTATAAAGTGCATATCTAAGGTAAACAGCCTATAGTGGATTTAAACCATGGTTGCATACTTCGTTTTTCTCAAGTTTGCTTTGAACACAGCAGTCAGGCTATGTTGATTCTCTTGGTCCTTCTTGCGCGGAAGTCTCTCTACGGTTTTGTGTAGACATCATTTCGGATGACTACACTTGGTTCGATGACAACACTGAAGACGTTTTATTTTTGCTAGGTTGCTACCACTGCACCGCTGAACTTCACCGTCACTGTCAGACGAACACAGAGAAGCTCCACCCCCTCTATTTATATGGATACGGAACACCGTAACCTTCCACACAAAATAGTTCCAAACAAGTAACAATCGCGTCAGTGGCATACATCGTATACCTGTATGATACAGGTAACTTTGTTCTTGTCAGTGGAACAATCCGGCAACTTTTTAAAAGTAAACTTTCCATTCATAAACTCTTTAAGTATCAGTTTTCAGTGTCTCGCACTGCCGTGGCTGGCAAAACAAACATGCGTGGACCTATGCAGCTCGCTTGTTATTTTGTTTCAGGTTTATTTATAGAGCAACGTAACATCCGCTGTGACGTGTGCCGCGTTAATCTCGCGAGAAAAAATTTAATCCCGTTAAAATTCATTTAAATTAATGCCAATAAAAACGCGCTAAACTGACAGCTCTACTTCAAACGCTTTATCTGTGCCGCCATTCCGGGAACGACAGTCACAGCTCGCCTGTTTTTCGGGGTGATGAGCCCTTAGGCTCTGTGAGCAAGTGGCAAAGTGTCCGCCCCCTGAAATGGATAAATACAGGTCGATTGCCTGCAGTTAGGTTTCAAAACACGTAGTTACCTTGATGTCAGTCTTTTTCATTTGTCCTTGACTGAGCTCTGTGCAGTTTGCCAACTGACGTTCAGCAAACGTCACCAGTATAGCAATGTTTATTTGTGCTTGTCTGCTCTTTTTGTACAGGACTTTCTCCTGACCTGCAGTCCATGGAGCAGATCAGACGCATCATGCGCCCCACTGACGTCCCCGACCAGGGCCTGCTCTGTGACTTGCTCTGGTCTGATCCAGACAAGGATGTGTTGGGCTGGGGGGAGAATGACCGAGGTGTATCATTTACCTTTGGCTCAGAGGTGGTTGCTAAGTTTCTGCATAAGCATGACCTGGATCTGATCTGTCGTGCCCATCAGGTACTTTTAGGACCATATAAATGTGATTGCGACCCTTTACACATTTACTAGGGATACATATTCTGTGGTATCTCACCTTGTAACTGTTACCCTTCATAAGTTTTAATCTTGTGTCTGTAGGCCTTCAGTAATATATGGATTTGAAAGATGTTTTGCATCGTGTATAGAATTCTGAATAGTTTGTAATTTCCAACTGTCTTTGTTGCAGGTTGTTGAGGATGGCTATGAATTTTTTGCCAAACGGCAGCTTGTCACTCTGTTCTCCGCCCCGAATTACTGTGGGGAGTTTGACAATGCTGGCGCCATGATGAGTGTGGATGAGACCCTCATGTGTTCTTTTCAGGTAATGTGCTTTGGCATTTTGTAGTGTTATACATTTGTAACATTTTAGATTAGGCCTTGGCTATATGTCTTTATTGTATCTAAATCAAGATATGAACATTTAAGATATTAATATCAAAATGAGGATGATATCAGTCATGTGACCTCACCATGCTTGTGTTGCGTGTAAATCGCAGTTCAACTAACCACATTCCTCTTCGAACGTTTGGCATTGATCGACAGTTAAAACCAGGAGATAACAATCATTATGCATAAGGCGAGAGGGAGGAAGGACACACACAGAGAGACGAGGGACACGCGCAGCTGCTGCTGGCTAGGCAGCACACACAAGAAAATCACTTCTGTCTTTATTGTCAAGTACTGTATATACCAGGGGTCTCCAACTCCGGGCCTGGAGGGCTGCTGTCCTGCCTGTTTTCCGGCTCTCCCAGCTGCAACACACCTGATTTCGACGATCAGATCATCAACCAGCTCTGAAGCAGCATTAGAATGATCCTGATTATTTGAATCAGGTGTGTTGCTCCTGGGGGAGCTGGAAAACAGGCAGGACCTCCAGGCCCGGAGTTGGAGACCCCTGGTATATACGGACGGCACACATATATTGTGTTTTAGAACAGTATGTGACCATAGTTATAATTTCAAAATTACTAGAGGATAAAATGTTGTTTTTTCAAAATGTACGAGCAGACCGTGCCTTGCCAGTCCATTCAAGTGCGAGCTGCGTCCTATTTTGATCGTCTTTGTTGACTACCACCATTTTTTGTGAATTCATAAAAAGTCATACAATGTAACATATCGTAAGGGGATGCTCAGAAGGCAATCCAGGCATAGTTCATATCTGTAGTAGTTGTCCCATCGCCATGTAATGCATCAATGCATACACAACCAATGTCATGTACGGGGGTGAGTGTTTAACTTTTTTTTTTCTCCCGCCCAACCATGCAACACATCCATCCACATTCTAAATTCATTGTCCTTACTATGGTTGTGCATGCACAAATTGGTACAAAACAACACATGCGTTGATGCAGTTAACATCTGTTTTAGCATAAAATTGTTATTTATCATTAAAGCACAGTTGCAGTTTGAATGTGAATTTAAATTTGTTTTAATTTATTGCGAACTTTGCTCATGTTGGTGGCTAAAAAAAAAATGCTTAATTTTTCACGGAACCCATAGTAGTATTGCGATCTTATCGTTATCTGGCAAAAATATTGATATAAAATTTTAGCCATATCATACAAACCTATTTTTGTTAAGCTGTATTTGCTGTAAAAATATGTGGAGTGACACCTTGATTTCCAAGTGCCCCAACAGTTTTTTTAGTCACAGGGTTTCACGTGGTCGATTTACTTCATTTGTCATAAATGGATGAATGGAGATCTAAATTTATATCTTCTTAGAATACTAATTTGAGATACCGGTATCATCATAAAGTGGGTGATGAGCTTGGTCTCAGAATGAATTAAACTCATTCGTCAAGTAATCACTTAAGGTATTCAAAATAAAACATGGTCGCGAAGTATTTTATTGGCTTAAAGCCCTCTGTTTCCATTTAAATCAGATGATTATTACTTATTAATGATGCCATTGATAATCTATTAATAATGACATATTCACCCTCATACTTCTTTCTATATTCAACGAATAGATTTTGAAACCAGCCGAGAAGAAGAAGCCCAACGGCAGCCGTCCAGTCACTCCTCCTCGCAACATGGTCACCAAGCAAGCAAAGAAATAAAGTGTGGGCTGGATGTAAGGCGGTCACTACTGTTCTTCTTTTGTCCTTTGCATTTGAGAGATTGGTTAACCTTAATGTTGCCAGTACTGTAAAGATGTACACTCCCACCCTTTGAAAGCAAAAGATGCTGTTGTTTTGTCCACAGGTGGAAATTGATATGTCACCATGAAAAACCTCAGGTGTTTTGCACTCCCATTTTGCAGCTACTTTTTGCCACATATGACTGTTCAATCATAAAAATCGTAACAACAATGCTACTTTATGCACAGGAATGCCTTGTTTATAGCTGTGCACAATTTTAGCAGTTTTATCACATCATGCCCCCCCATTCCTTTCCAGTAATCAATATTAATGTCCACAAAGAATATACAGTCACAAACACCACTTTACTGTAAAATTCAAAATCTATTTACAGTCAGTGTCATAGAACATTGACTCATTGTATCACCTCTTCATATTTGACTAAACAAGCGCTCTTTTCATGTCTAAATCTTTCTAATAAACTTTGAGTGTATTTAAGAGGATATAGAGATGAATATCTTTTTTTTTAATGAATCTCCTTTCTACCACACTACAAATATACACAAGTGCCACATATGTCAGTCATCTGGAGCAGTTCAAAATCAATATTTATCAAACAAAAATCTTAAAACTTCATACTCAACAGAGCTGCTTATTATTAATATGTGCAGATTGCTGCAGATGTGTATTGCTAATTTAATTAGGCTTGCTCTGACCAACCAGTTAAAGGATGAAAAATGTGACATTATCAAGGAGGGATTTCAAATCTCATTAGTTAAAGAACAGTCCCATTGCGACTAATGTATAGTTCAGGTTTTATCGTCAGCATTATTAATTCTGATGGCTCCGGTCAGATTAGATTGACACAGCAATATTGAACATCCATTCATCCTTTATCCTCACGAGAGTCGCGTGTGTGTTGGGCCCTCAGCTGTCTTCAGGCAGTAGGCGGGGGACACCCTGAACTGGTTGCCAGCCAATCACAGGGGCACACAGAGACGAACAACCATCCGCGCTCACACTCACACCTCGGGACAATTTTGAGTGTTTAATCCGCCTGCCATGCATGTTTTTGGAATGTGGGAGGAATCCAGAGTACCTGGAGAAAACCCACGAAGGCTGGAGCTGCAATCGAACCCTTACCTCTGCACTGTGAGGTCGACACGCTAACCACTCGCCCACTGGTGAAGATATAAACAGATAATAGACATTTTGGCAGGAAGTGAAGGGAAGTAACAATACTTCCACAGTATAATCTGAAGCAGTGCAATCAATACAAACCATGGAAGGAAGAGAATAGACTGTTGGGAATAAATTAATAGTTACATGACACAAGTACGGCTATCAAAGCATTTCATTAATCTTACCAAGTCACTTCATGCAGGGTGATGACGGCATGACTGTCAGTATAAAGCACGTGTTAAGTGAAGTTATTTGTAAATTCAAAAAACAAATTAATGTAATGTTAAATAAAGCTAAATATATGTTTCGAATCTTGTAAATGTTTTGCCATTCACGCGCTGGGTCTCCGTGTGGTCACGTGACGTCACATTGATGTCGGTCGGTGAAGGTCGCAAGTTGGACCTCTCAGTCCAAAGGGTTGTTCACTATGTTCGTGCACTTCTCCTCGTCAAAAGTCGGGAAACGGAATTTACAACTTCCCCGACTGCAGCATAAACTCAAAAAGTACTGCCGTAGTAGTGACTCCTTATATGGTATGGAATGTTACGTAAGTGTGATGACGTCAAATAAGTCACAAGACCGCGCGAGCTGAGCTGTGTGAGCGAGGACACAAAGTAGCTGCTCTCACTGTGTAACGTCTTCAAAGCTAGCAAGGAGGCACTCGAGGCAGCATGGCCGCCGCGGGCAACGACGGGCAGCACTTGCCGGACGGAAAGGACAGCGCGTTCCTGTGATTCCCTTCGCCTTATAGTCGCGGGACGGGAAGAGAGCGCCGTAACACCGAGCTCCTCATCTCCATTAACCTGCGTCTTACGAGTCACCATTAGTGAGCTCACGTCGAAGCTAAGCTAGCGCGACCGCTAGCTTGGCCGCCTCCGGAGGTGGCAGCTGCTTCGTGGGGGATGTTGTCCGTGCTGTCGTACGGGAGACTGGTTGCCAGAGCTGTCATCGGCGGACTCTCGCAGACGGACGGCCGAGACTACAGCCTGGTGACGGCGAGCTGCGGCTTTGGCAAGGATTTCCGTAAAGGCATCCTCAAGAAAGGAATGTGCTATGGGGACGACGCGTGCTTCATCGCCCGACACAAATCTGCCGATGTATTGGGTGAGTCACAGACTGCATTGTGTTTCTTTATTTCTTGTAGTGCCTTGCTACGGTAGGAATGCTTAACAGTAATGCAGTATAAGGAATGTTGTTTTGTCAAAATCCACGTGAAAAGCAAGAACAGTCACTCAAGGAGCATTTGTCACCTGCGAAATCATGCCAGACCAGTCTAGTCAACGATCTGAAACTGGTCCATTTGAAATTGCCATTTGTACCAGTGTTACCCAAACGCTATTGAGCCAAGGCACAGGCTTTACATAAAAGAAAGCCACCAAATATTGATGCGGGGTGGTAGTGGAATAGCATTTAATTGATCTGCCTAATACTATGCATCGCTGGATAGATGGATCAAGATAACATTCTCCAATTAGTGGAGCCCAGTTTTCAAAGCATACACCGTGAAGCCGCATTTAGCTTCTCTGCTGCATTCAGAATGAGGTGTCAACAGAAGTGAGGTCAGCCCAAAGTGGAAATTCTTTGAAATCCAGGTTCAAGGCCATGCTTTTTTCTGCCACATTCCAATTTCACGACATGGCCTTTTATTAATTTCAAGAAAGCTACCTTTTACTTCTTTCCTTTGCTTATAAATATCTTATTTTTGGGTCTGTGTTAATGTCCTTTTTTGGTCTTTGTATGCATTATTATGTTTTCAGTGTCGTAATTTACATGAGAAACCTTTCCTCTCTTTCTTTTGGCGTTGCATGTCTTCAGCTGCTGCATTTGAACATGCTTATAGGCTTTGTGCCTTTGTTTGCGTGAAGCACATTGAGTTGCCTTGTGTATGACATGTGCTATTTACATAAATTTGTATTGCTTCCTAAATAATTGAATTCAAAGTATTATACGTATACATGGATGTAATCCTGTACGAAAATATTCAAACAATATGAGTACATGGCTGGAATCCTCTCTAATGGATTACAACCAACAATGTTGTCGATATCATGTGCAGAGTGGCCGACAACACAGCAGAACTACCTTAGCAATGACAATGTAGGACACCAACCCACTCTGACTTTTGCTCTCAGTGCTAGCGGGAATACATGGACCAAGTAGGTAACTGCATTGTGCGCGGTTTACAGCACGGCACAGCATCGAATTGCAAACAATAACGCGAGGCTAATAACCGCAGCCTGTCTAGTTTACCGTTCTTTCAATCCCGATGGGTCTCATCTCCACTCCATGTCCGGCCATTCAGGCACAATCTGGCTTGTGGTCCGACATACAGCTTGGCCACAACCTCCTCTTCCTCCAACTCTTCAAACACCTGGGTCCCCTCAGATAGGTTTGAAACGTCGCTTTCCGAATGAATTTCTGACTGGCTTTGTACACTTCCACAGTGAGCCCCGCTATTGTTGTCTTGATGTGACGTCACACTAACAGGTTTGTCGCTCGTCAGGATCTCACTTCGGAAAACGATTACTTTGTCAAATTTATGAAAGAAATTATTTTTTCATGCTTTATTTAATGTATTTTGTTTAATTACTTGTGACACAAAAATATTTTGTTTGCAGTTTTCTAAAATCACTTCACTGTTGGCCTTTAAAGTTATACAGCACCATTCCGCAACAGTAGTTATCACAAGGCGCTTTCAACATTTGAACAAGTCAACTACCGGTACTCTTCCCATGGATTATACAAATACTGTACTTTATTTACAATTGATAAGAAATCTAGCTGAATCCCACGTGAGCGATTACATGATGACTCAGGCATGAAAAAAAAAAGTCCCTCTCAGGAAGAAAGTTCCATCAGAACCCAAGTTCTGTGGGGCGGCTGCCTTCCTCTGCCAGTTGGGATGAGGTGGAAAAACGGTGTTGAGGGATGGGAAATTGATGGAGAGAGTAAACCGGATAGAGGGGTTGAGCAGCCAGGGGAGGGGCGCGAGAACAATTGGCCATGGTAACCGCCATATTATTATCATTCATATTATATCATTATCATTCATATTATCTCATTCACTCCCAAAGACGTTTTTAAACGTCTTTTCAGACTTGGTCCAGAATTGGCTGGTATTGAATGAGTTAACAGTCAACAGTCCTACGAGAAAGCTTTTCAACTCTGGCAGGTATGATTTCTTCATTTTTCTGTCATTTATCACACCTTAGAGTGTGGACTGTCACCAAACTTAAATGGGAACTCCTCAGATGGACACACATCCAAAAATTCAGGGTTATATGTTAAAGAGCATAGTAGTACATGTCAAGCCTGCACCCTGGCTTTCGCAGTTGTTGAGCTGAATGACCTTGTTGTTGAAGGTCATCTAACATCGCACAGTGACGGTTGTAGTTGGAGTTCTTCTGGAAAACAATGAGAAACGAGTGCAGATGTTATTGTGTAGAAGCAGCCTGTATGGGACCTACTTGCGCCATAAACGCAGATGCAGTCATACAATTGGAGAGTTGAACTTGAACCTGCACATGGTTTGTATTAAAAAAAATTAAAAAAAAAAAGAGCAGTGTGCTTGGTCAAAGGATTATCCCGCCTTGACACTGAGCGTGTCTACAACCTGACAGACGTAAATGGATAACCACTGTCGTGAACCTTGGGTTTAATCTGCAAGTCGTCTCCAGCCTGCAAATCTGTCTTGTTGCTGAAACAATCACTTGTTCATGCCAACACGGGAAGTTGAGAGTCAGGAGAGCCTCACAGGAAGATTTTTTTTTTTTGGAAGTTTGTTGTAAAGCAGCCCACTTGTCTATTTCTGGCAAAGGCTGTGCAGACTCCGGCGACCTCCATGTATGGTCAGGGAGGTCGATTTTGGAAGTAGCAAGGCTGCTTTTTTCTTCTAGGAAAATCTATTAGTCTTAACATAACACAGCGGATTTTACAACATAGTCTACTGCAGAATGCAGGTGTTTGAGGGGGAGGGGGTCATTACGAATAACAGAAACTGAATTGTTGAATTATTTACATTACATACAATACATATGTATTCATGTAGCACTTTCACAACAGCTGCAGCTTGACTGAACAAGGGAACACATTTGTCATACAAGCGTAACTGAACTGCTGGTTGATGACGTTACCAACATACAAAGGAAGTTTGCTTTTATTCTTTGTAGTCTCATCAGTTTGTTTCTCTTTTCCATCACAAAAATTAAATTGACAAAGCCCAACAGTAAATTAGATGCTCACCAAGGTCAAGTCACACCGTATTTTCTCAAGTCTTGCGAGATGCGATTTTGCATGATGCCATCATGATGGTTTGCCCCTCTGTGTGTGCGTGTGTGTGCCTGTAGGTGTGGCAGATGGAGTGGGAGGCTGGCGAGACTATGGCGTGGACCCGTCGCAATTTTCCAGCACTCTGATGAAGACGTGCGAGCGCCTGGTGAAGGAGGGACGCTTTGTTCCCAGCCACCCCGTCGGAGTCCTCACCACCAGCTATTATGAACTGCTGCAGAACAAAGTGCCGCTGCTCGGTGAGTGGCATTGCACAAACGCAGTATCCTCTTCAGCAATGGACCGCTCCTTTCAATAATAATCACATTATTCAGTTGAACACACTCATATACTTTGTATCTCCATGACATCCTCTGCTGGACTAGACATATAGTTTGTTCCCTTCTGTGTGAGGTCAACATCCAGGGGGAAGGTATATATATATCATGCGTACACCCAACACTTCCTGCTTTATGTGGTTTTCAAAATAAGAGTCAAACAAATGACCAAAATAACCAAAACTTGTCCGGAAGGCAGAATAGAGTGTTTAAAGGGAACATATTCAAAGAAGTTTCTTTTTTTTTTTCTTTTGTGGTAAATGTTCCAAGTTATATTTGAAACAAAGGCAGTTTTATTGTTTAAGTCATTTTTAATGATATTATTGATCTTAAAAGCAAATTGTTTGTTTTTAGTTTGAGTTAAAAGAATACCACAGCGCAAAAAAAGAAAAAAGGGCGACGTGGTAGCATCTCTAATCATACTTTGTTTCCATGAAATCTTTTGTGCGTCGTGACGACAATCATCCTCCGCCGATGTGGCCCCCGGTTCGGCCTCGTCTGACCTAAAGTCTCGCTTGTTCAATGTGTCTTCCTCTCGGGTTACATCACCCACCCACCCCTTAAGATTGCTTCAAATTCTTTGTGCGTTTTGATTGACGACATGTTCTCTGCTTTCAAGCATATCACATGTCAAGACAGTGTGTTGGATGGTGATTGTTATTGTTTTGTTTTGTTTAGGTTTTAAATCACCAGAGCGTGAAATGACCTGCCCCGTGTTCTGTTCCACAGTTGCTTCCCACTTTGCTTCCTGACACAGATCTGTGCTAAAACATGATATGAGATAAAATATGAGATGCTGAGAAGCAGTACTTTTCCACCTCGTGATCACATGTGCAGTATTGTGCCCTTCCATCGCAGCTAATTCGATGTTCTTTTGAGCCGTCGCGTGCCTTGTATCGTGGTTGGGCAGGGAATGTAATGCAGACGGGGGGTGAGTCATAAGCGAAGCTTTTTGAAGGTTGGTCCCAGAGAACACATTTCGGTGTGTTTGTAAATGAGTCACCAGAAGGGTGTGGCTGGCTGTCGCCTTGTCTCGACCGCAGACTCGTGTTTTGTTGAACTTCCAGAATGGTGAAATCGCGCATTCTCACACGATGCTGATTAGTGTTGTTAAAAATCATTCCAGCGAAGAAGCAGGACAGGGACTCATAATGTGTTTCCATCACAATGTTTAAAGGACCTTTTATCGTGCTATTTTCAGCTTCAGAGAGGGGTTGCTCTCTGTTAATTATTTTGGCTACTGCCATGGCTTGTTATTGTGTAGTGCAGGAGTGGCCATCCTTTTTTGATAGAAGTTCTACTTTTCAAGCCAACCAACCTTCCACGATCGACCGTGACCGCACGTGAACGCAGGCGCGCACGCCTGCCATGATGAGCAACAGCCATGACGGCCCCTGACATGAACGAAACAGAAAAAAAAAAGTATATCCAAGAGTTCGTGAAAAGGAAATCACCGCCTACCTTAGTGGGAGACCTGGGACGCACCTTTGCAGAGTGTTAAATGCATGAACATCGCTATCATAATTCACGTGTACCGTTTTAAAATGCTTCTTCCGGGCACTCCATATTAGCATTCTTTGCCAGTGCCACCGCTGAATTGCAGATGAATTGACATGATGACATCACGTCAGTTGGATTGGTTGTGACCACTCGCCATCTCACCTATCCTGAGTCTGATGTTGCTCACCGTGGTCCAAGGAATGCTCAGGGAGTTTTTGTGAATGATCAGACGCATGGACAATTAGAGGGATCATTGCACTTGTATCCCTCCTTGGTTGCCTAAGGCGGAATTTTGTTCCAGCTGTAAGCAGAAGTTCCAACCTGGTATCATATGAGCTCATAAAAGTTCATGGCTTGAGGTTCTACTGCCGAAGCTAATAATCAGAAAAAAAAAATTGGTCTGGTTGCATAGCATTGCAAGTACAAGGATCAACCATCATAATGTTGCCTCATAAGGAAAGTATTGGATTCATCCTCTTCAGATAAGTTGGAGATGAGAAATGCTCACTTAGCAAAGAAACACAGATCATGTTGGTTCTTGTAATATTTGCTTTGTAACAGTGTTTTCTTGGTGCGCGCATGTCTGTCTGTGTGTGTCTCTGCAGGCAGTAGCACAGCCTGCATCGTGGTGTTGGACCGCCAGAGTCACCGGCTGCACACGGCCAACTTGGGGGACTCGGGCTTCCTGGTGGTTCGCGGGGGGGAGGTTGTCCACCGCTCCGATGAGCAACAACATTACTTCAACACGCCCTTCCAACTGTCCATCGCTCCTCCCGAGGCCGAGGGGGCCGTCCTCAGTGACAGGTGCGCACAAAGAGGTGCACTCGGGACAACTCACCGTGACATCGCAACAACAGTCAACCTGATCCCTGCTACCGACTGAAGCTCTTGTCCAGCTCACTCGGTGCAAAATCCATATAGCGACGTCCATTTGGGTCATCATCACTTAGACCCCTCTCTAGATCAGGGAGGAGGAGGGGCAAGGCCGAACAGAGGAAACAGCAGTGCAAACAGGCAACATAGAGTCTAACAAAATGCAAGAGTATACAAATGAGTCTTAAGTTGGCTTTTCAGCATTTCAGCTGAGGTAGCTGCTCTAAATTGCGTGGGGAGGGCATTGCAGAGCACTGAAAGCCGCCGACTTTTTTTTGGCTCTCTGAATCCCTCAAAAACCAGCGTGTTGTGAACGGAGAGTTCGGGGGTGGAACACACGGTGTGACTAAGTCAACAACATAGAAAGGTGCTAAGCCGTGTACGATTTTATAAATAAGTCGCTTAAGCTTGAAATCGCATCTCAAATGGACCGTAAGAACGTGCAAAACTCCACACAGGAAGGCTGGAGACTGGATCCAAAACTTGGACCGCTGCACTGTGAGCTGGACATGCGAACCAATTCAGCCCTTTTCTTTATCATACACTTGACAATTACTCCATACAAAAATAAAAACATTTTTTTGAACCAACCTGCTCTAAAAGCTAATTAAAACTACTGAAAATTAACGAAAAATGACAATGTGAAATCCCAAACTATTCAGTAGTCAGCAGGTACTCAAATTAAAGGGAAAAAAAGTACAACCAAAAAAAAAAAAACCTTTTGATGTACATCTGGCAGCACCAGCACAAACACGTTTTTGCCATGGTTTCAGTTTCATATCACCAACTTATGATTTTGAAATGATCTCTTCAAGTCATCGGTAGTTGCTTGCATGCTGCCACCCACAAATATCTTTGCATCTACTTTATAAATCTGAATTGACCCATGCTGAGTTTAAGCAGATTTGCCCGCTGAAATGTGCACCGGGGTTCAGACATAAACAAAGAAACACACATTCCACCGTGGTTGCTCCGTGACCGGCTCTTAGCAAAACAGGTTTGTTCCTCACGCAATGTTTTGTCAATGTACTCTTGTGGTGAGTGTGCCGGAACAGACGATCAGGGTCCACGTGCTGCCGTGTCCCATTGGCTCGGCGTGCCAAAGCAGCAGCGGCAGCGCTCTACTGTATATGCCAGAACGGGCTTTGGACGCTCGCCATGCTTTCCCTCTCACCAGGTCAAAGTCTGACAGGCCAAGTGCCCACAACCAGTCCAGTCGAGAATCGTGCTGATTGGTTGGGAGATAAAAGTGCCACAAGTTATTTTGTTTTGACGTCTTACAAAGGATTAACTCTTTTAATCATTAAAGATGTTGCAATGTGGTATTGACCCTGCATAACCCCCAAAAAACCTTCCAGTAATAGTAAAATATAATGACAGGAGTTAGCGGTCCAGTGAGTTTGTTAAGACAAAGGTCTTTGTAAGACTCAAGCGTGATTTGTATTGGGGCCTCTTGTTGCTACCTCCTTTGGGGGCTTTAACGCTGGCAGACTATTTTTGGGAAGAGTTCCTGTCGTGTGAACATGCAAAGTTCCTAGTCAAGTACATTGTATAAAAATTTAGTTTGGCAGCTCAGGGGAAATGTGCTCACAACTGTGATGACGGTGTGGGTAAAAAATATTTTTTTAAAGTATTTGATGTACACTGAAAATAAAAGATCAATTAGCAATGCATGGAGTTTTCCCTGCCTGACCCAGCCGTGCGTGCACATCCGCAGCCCGGACGCAGCCGACAGCTCTTCCTTTGACGTCCAGCTGGGTGACATCATCCTCACTGCCACCGATGGCCTGTTTGACAACATGCCTGACTACATGATCCTGCAGGAGCTGAAGAAACTCAAGGTGAGAAGGCTGAACACGCAGTGCCGCGATAGGCCACAGAGGCCGCGCTTCCATTTCTTGTTTTCCTTTGTGCTCAGAGCGCCAACTATGAGAGCATTCAGCAGACTGCCCGCAGTATTGCGGAGCAGGCCCACGACCTGGCCTACGACCCCAATTACATGTCACCTTTTGCACAGTTTGCCTGTGACAACGGACTTAACGTTCGAGGTGAGTGTCCACAATGAGACACCCCAAAAGTGGTGGCACTTGTAATCGCAGACCTATGGATTAACCCACAATTGAACACAGAAATTTGGTCATTTAGATTCATGTGTTGTTAAAAAAAAAGCTATAAATAAATAGACATTTCATGGTTCCGCATCTAATGTCAATTATTTTTGCTGTGTGTATCCAGGAGGGAAGCCAGATGACATCACAGTGCTGTTGTCCATAGTGGCAGAATACGCTGACTAGGTTCAACACTAGACTGTGACTGGATGGACTGCTTTGTCTCCTGCTGGACAGGATGAAGGACTCAGGATGTCAGATGTTTTGTTTGTTCTTTTTCCTCCCAGCATGCCGCAGCTGTTCTTTACCCCAAACCTTAGCTGACCAGGTGGATGTAAAAACAGCAGCAGGCCCTAAAAAAACAACGTTGCAAACTGCAATGCGCCCTCTGTAATTCTTGTGCGAGCGATAGAAGTCACATGATGAAGCGTCTTTGAGTGTTTAGGCAGACCTGGGAGGGGGTTGGACTCTTGAAAATGTTCGAGCGGCCCGTTCTGGGCTGCCAGAAGGGAAGTTTACGCTTCATCCTTTCTGTTGAGAAAGGTGCTTGCACATGGTGCGGCATCCTTCAGGCTGGTTAAATGGATGCGTGATTCTTAGCAAATTTTATATATGGGTGCAGAGAGCAGATGTTTTATAGTTTGTCGTCCTTGTATCTTTGCAAAAAACCCTTCCTTCCTGGGGCAGGTTGAAACAATTTGATTTTGGGAACTGCAGCTGCCTTTCATATATGTAATATTTAATACAGCGAGGCTCTGACATAATCACTTTTTATTCCATCAAACGTGGTCTCCCTTTAATCCCACTGCTGCTGTGATTGTGGTGTTCGTTTGTGGGTATGTGGAGAAATTGTGGCAAATTGTATGAAGAGGATGTGAACGCTGAAGGCCCCGCACTAGTCACTAATGGTGTGGAGGCTTTAAACGCACAACGCTGAAGACTCATGGGAAAAAGCAAGTGTATTATTATTTTTTTAACTTTAACCAGATAGTTGACTTAAAACATCACAGTCGGCATTTTCTATTTGTTCCCAGGGCACCATAAGATGTTTCTTTTTACATGCGTTACATATTTTAGATAATGAATTTGCTGCACCTTTTTAGTCAATTCTTTCTGTGTTGTGTGATAATGACGTGCCTTGTATCAGCTGTTGATACTGGCACACATAATTCCTCGAAAATATTCCTTCTGTGCCAGTTTGTGAGCACGAAGCATCAAAACTGCAAGTAGCCATGAGATTAAAATGTCCTCGTCTTGCCCCACTTGTCTTAAAAAAATGAAGTTTTACCAATACGGTATGTACTTTCCGAAAATTAACTTTGCTCAAGTCGGTCACAAGCTATGAGGAAGAGTGATTAAGCCATCTGGGTAAGATTACAAGATTGCACTAAAGAAAATTGGAAGACAAAAGGGAGGCAGAATAAAGCAAAGCAGTGACTGCCATGTTGAAAAGCATTGCAACTTGTCTTGAGGACAATTTTAAGTAGCCTTAATGTGACCAAGCAATTTTCCCGTCGGGTGATACGGCTACGCCGGACTATGGAGCAATTGTTGCTTCCCGCCCAGAAGAACTTTTCTTCGTCTTCTAGACAAACGAGCGCATGTCTGTATATTTTGGGTGTACACGTCAATGCAGATCTGCTGTACAATATTGAAATAAAAATAATGGTATTTATTGATATTGAGGCATGACTGTGATGTGTTTCAGTTGCAGACACACAAAAACATACACTCTTAATGTCACCATTTTCCTTTTACTGTTCAATGCTTTGAATTTCATAAGCAATAAACCCCAGCAAATTCAATAACTACATCCTTGAAAGAATGAGTGAACAAGGTGGTTTGAAATCAGATCGATAAATATTAGGACTGTGAACAATTAGACAAAGGAATTAACTTACAATAAATACATTTAGGGAACACTTTTTTCCCCTTTTTTTTAGTACTCGGGGCTTCTTGCCGAGTATTTGTCCTCCTCCATGTCACTGTTGCAAGCCAAAACAGTCACACACTCATCATCCTGCTCTGATGACAATCCCCGGAACAGGAGGGAGCAGACCTTTGGAAGCAAAATGTTTGTTAATGCAACCGATGCAATTCAACATGTCAAAGGGACTTTGCACTATCACACCTGTCAAGTCAGTACAGCATAGCAGCACAGCATAGCAGACAGAAAAAAACATGGAATTCCCCAGCAAATATGACTCTCACATCTCAACGATTGCATTAGAATCTAACTTCGCTGTGAACAGAATTAATTTATTCAGCACCTTTGTAATTTCAAGGTGCTCAAGAGTTGGGTCATTCACACCATGACAGTCCCCCTACCACAAGGGTCCTGAATTGTGGCCCTCAATCACTATGTGAGCCAAAACCGGATGTGACTCAGTTTACTGTTTCACATTGGATTTTTATGTGGATGATGAGATGTGCTGCAATTTCCCTCATGTGCTATTGGGAACTCTTACTGCGGAGGAAGCGGGGCTCGCAGTCACACAGGTGTTGCCAAGTCGAAGAAGCTTGCGGTCATGAAGCTCCAGCAGAGGGGTTGACGGAATGGTGGGGCTGCCCTGGCTGGATGCAACCATTTTCATGCCAGCACAATGACTGAGGCGTTGATCTCTGGCTGCAGCATCTGTACGCCTGTCAACTCAAACATGTTTCTTGTTGAACGACAGGAATGTTTTCATAAAGAATATTATCAAATAGGGCACTTAATGAAATTGTTCACATTTTCAAACATTTGTGTGCTGGTTGTGTTGAGTTTTGTCAGCTGATGCACAGGCACTGTGCATTAAACTCAGAACATGTCTTGAGAGAATAAGCAAACATGACGATATGAGTGCCAATGGCCAAGAAGAGAGTACTAACGGTTTCTGTGATATTACGGCAAACTGGAAACGCATATTGGAAAAGAAAGACATAAAAGATCTGGTACCATTTTTACAATAGGTGAACCTTATTACAGAAAGTATTTTTACATATGAATGCTGATAAAAGGGCAACATTTAAAAGCATTTACAAACAAAAGTCTTTAAGACATTTACAAATCCCAGATTTCCTCCCACATTCCATAAAAAAAACCCATGCAGGCCAGGTTAATGGAACACTCTAAATTTTCCCTAAGTGTGATTGTGAGCGCGAATGTTTGTCGATACATGCAACCAGTTCAGGGTGTGCCACGCCTACTGCCCGAAGACAGCTGGTTGAGGCTCCAGCAAGCCCACGATCCCTGTGAGGATAAACAGATTAGAAAATGAATGGATGAGGGAGGTGTAGGTTCATCTAGTTATTGGCACACCTTAATTGAACTGTTGTCATTTAGGGACATTGAGAAAAAATGTCTGCATAGCCATGAAAGCCAACATTTGGATTCTGAAAAATTTGACCCAAGGATATACAGGCTGAATGTAAGGGGTCTTAAGAGTGACCCTTGAGGGACCCCATGTCATGGACATTCGATCAGACTTTGCTCGGTAGACTGTGTGTAGTCTAAACAGGATAAATACAGGATTACAGCAAGGAGTAAGTAGATAAAATATTTGTATTATTTATTTGCATATTGTTTGTCATTGTCACTGTCCTGTCACGCTTACTTACATGAGCGCAATTTGGGCGTTTTACTTGCTCCTTGAAAGTAAACACAACCTAACTGGATGTGTTTCATTTGAAATGTACATGTCCACAAAAATCGGCTAACTACATTGTAGCAGAATTGGCTCCTTGGGCGTGGAGTGTAAATCAAGCCTGAGGTGGAGAGCCGAGTGGGGGATTACGTGCAGTCAACCTTCCAGAACAGGCCCGTCAATGTGCCCTACTTGTCTCCTTCACAGATGCAAGACTGGCTGTAACACTACACCTACTTAAGAATCTAAAAGGAGCCAATGAGAGCCAAGTAGCATGACTGGGTGCCAGGAGAGAGGCTCAGGTAGAGCCCAGTGGGAAGATCGTATTAAACTGCTCATACGCAATCGCAGCAGACCTAGACCAACAATGGTGAGATCTCTCCAAGTGTCACAAATATCACACGTGTCTTTTCATCATACCTCGGTGAATTTGGGTCTGGGGTATTTGTTGGTTGGGAGGGGCCTCCGCTGTCAATCAAGGTAGCCAGCACCAAAGTGGCCTCCAGGACCGTGTCCTCCACAGAAAAGCACACAGGCCTATAAACACGGAACAATGGCTGTACTGAGAATCACAGAAATACATGTAAAAACAGAACATACATTATTTTAGCCAGAGTGTATTTAAATGAGTCCAAAAAAAAAGCACATTATTTTGTCATGTGTTGTGCCAAGACTCACTTTCCTGCAGCATCAAATTGGACTGAAACTGCTAGGCATTGCATTTCCGCAAAAGAGAGAAAAGCCTTAAAAGACAAAAAGGTAAAATATGTCATGGCGTGTCATTTAAGAGCACATGCGATAGATCTGACGTAAAAAAAGAGAAACGCAGACAAGGAGCAAGCTGGCAGTCAGACACATTCCAAGATTACATTCGGGATGGACGCAAGTTGTGGGCGTTAATGCAGGTCAAGTCTGCTTAATTGGACTACGCCGTGGCCGTTTAGCCACATTTCCAGAGGGCCAATCAAGTACCTTTGTGTTTTCAAAGTCAAGTTCACTTGTGCTATTTGGATTCTGCTACAAATAATTCACTATGTACAAGGGCTGAACATTTCATCGAATTCAAATCGACTTTGCAGTGTAGCAAAATCGAAATTTCAAATTGCAAAAGGTAGCAATTTGAAACAAAACAAAAACGTCTGCTTCATTCCAGTCAGCATGATTATTTGTAGACATTGTATAGTCTATTTGTAGATATCTACAATATCAACATAAGTTCAGTGCTTAAGTGCAGTCCAAAAAACAAGAAAACTTGACGTGATAAAGCCAGTGATTTGTTTGGATTATTGTTGTCATCTAATTTATAGCTGAGTGATTTATGTTCAGTATCACAAGACATAACATGTAATGGGTGGATGACTGGGAAGGAGGGGGTGG
>CAAKHF010025482.1:6899-25968 GCA_901007745.1 Hippocampus kuda | reverse complement strand
TAACACACACACACACACACACACACACACACACACACACACACACACACACACACACACAATGCAAGTGAGTTACATTGCTTTCTTCTGAGAACACCGAGCATGACAATTTAACTCATTCAATACAGTAAACATTTCTTTGCTTGCCTTGCTTTTCTTTCCTCAGCCAGTGGTGTAAAGCATAGCTCAAAGACAGACTCAATAAGACCTTGTTGCCAGGAAAACTCAAGTTTTCCAATAACGTTGTGGCCTTTAACAGTATACAAGAACTACAACAACAATGTGGAAGAAGTTGGAATGGGTGATCAGCTATAGGGCTGCACAATACATCGAAAATATATTGATGTTGTGATTCAGAGCATTGAATTGGTTCAGGAATGTGTTTGGCCAAGTCTATTATGGGAGCACGGGTCTCTGGCACATCCCAAAAGTGACACAAAGCAACATCAGTAAAAAAGAGAGAGCTTTTGGTTGAAGAGGTCAGGAGGTAAGGGGGAGGCACAATGTCATGCCAAAACTGTTTCTATGGATAGGCCGGGGAAATGGACCAACAGGGACAGCCTGCAGAAGAAAAAAGCTCAGCTGTCATGACATCTGGCAGATGAAGGGAGCACGCTGAATTTCTTTATCAGTCACATACGGCCTGCTACCTTCCCCTGAAAACAAAAAAAAAAAAACAAACTGTGGTACAGAGCATATCCTGCATGTTCCTTGCGGCATAACCAAGAACTCTGAGCGATTGGGATTAACACTGGAACAGAAGCAAGCCACCACATATCTCAGCAGGAAGGTCCTCCCTACAGGTTGTATTAGCACGCCAATGTCAAGAAAGAAAAAAAAACACCACCACCACCACCACCACCACCAAAGTATGGAGGCATCCGGCAAGCTGCTGGAGATTGGACACTGGACAACAGAGTGGAAGAACTTTGATGATTTAAAAAAAAATAAAAATTCTGTTCCCCAAGAAATAGTGGCTATAACACTAATGGCAGTTTTGTTGCTGTGGTCTCCAAAAGCAAAGATGGCTTGCGTTGTGGAGATGACAGCTCCATGGGAAGATGTGGGTTCAACTGGCTTATGATCGGAAGACAACCAGATATTTGCACTTGACAGCTGAAGCATCCAGATTCTTCCCGATTGAGGTAGGACACAAGAGATTTCTTACATTTGTCTTACATGTCTGTTTAGGAAAAGAGGGGTGAAGGGCCACCCTCTCCAGCAGGCCATGAAGACACTGTAAAGTGCTGCCGAAAAAGCAGCAACTGTGACTAGATCAGACGCAACGACAACAACGCGGCACGGGGATCAAGACAGATGGCATGCGGCCATGCACACACCTGGCTCAGGGAGAAGGACAGCCTCATCATGCAAAGTCCATGGGGGACAAGGACAGTATGGCATTCAGGGGCTGTATCAGGGAGTATGCGTATATCGCTGAGCCATTTAGAGACATTGTGGGCTTCAATGAAGGAAAGAATCCACCTGCCCGCTGGATGACCCCAATGATATACTTAGCCTCATTTTCATTGGTCCACGACAACAGCAATCTTCAATTTATTTCAGAGACTGAAGAATTTCGAAAAGTTTAGAATCTATTACCCTATACTCTGTATGCCTGGATCTGTATGTTACATCCGTTTCCTTTTCGGCTCCAACAATGTTGAGTGACAAGCAATGAGCAGATGAGGGGGCTGTTTGACAACATGCCACACTCCAACCTTACTTACAGGCTCTCCACAGCCCCCTCCTAACTCCACCATGCAGTATTGACGAGCCAAGTCCACTACACTGACATCCAGGCTGCGGGAAGTGGTCAGTCAGAGCCCAGGGAGCTGTGACAGCCTGCCTGATGCTCTTTCAGCCACAGCAAAGGAGAAAAGCACTGAACTGAAGCATAACAGTTCTCTTAAAGCAAAGAAGAAATACACATAAAGGATCACTAACACCCACACAGACGCACACACACTCACACAATGCCTCAAGGTCGTAGCAGTTTCGTCCATACAGGATTTATGTACACATGGACATAAATACCAAAAATGCACGATTGCTTTCCAGCATGCACTGAAGCCCAACGCTTTGGGGGACATGCTAGCCAGCCACCTACATTACCTACCACTATGATATTCATCCAAGAACTGACACACATTGAAGGCATTAAAGCCTGCACCTTTAACTTGATAGTTGTAGTTCAATGTTATTTTCGTCTTGGGATTGTTCTCATTTTGAAACAGAAGATCAGGCCTGTGTCACATTGACATCAAACCAAAAACACCAGGGGGAAATTCGGAATACGAAAACTGTAAACTGCCCTGAAGCAGCTGTTAAATGTTTTGAAAGTTTCAGATCAGGAATCAACGGATCCGTAGTTTGTTTTGCCGCCCTCAACACAGCTATATTGGCAGTTAAAAGATATACGACCCATTACTCGGGGACTGCCGGTAAGAACACAACTAAAGAAGCGACACCTATGAGAGTTACCTGTTTTTTCCCAAGCAGTGCTATAAGTGCAACATTACTTTGGAGACAGGAACAACTCTTAAAACTAATTTCCGTCTTTGAGGGATCTTAGCAATTGTTCAGTCATACACATTGAGCTGCCCTGAGGTAAGGGAAATCCTTTTTCAGCTGCGCAATGCACTGGCATTTACGTCTCTGTCCTGACACGCTACAGTCAGGAGAAGATTTGGCTGTGGACATTGCAACTGCAGCACCCATACTCGTTTCATGGCCTGAAGGATGGCTTTGGGCTTTAAGAAAAAGGCATTAACGGCTAGTTTTAATCCTTCATGCTGAAGTTTATTTTGTGTTAGGCGTTGTTTTGACTCATATTCCTTTGTAATGCCCTGGAATCCCCATTAGGCAGCCAGGCCGTCTAGGTTCCCAAAATGTAGCAAACCCCCTCGTCGCCATCCCCCCAATCCATTCTCCACTTTGTGAAACAACCAAGACAGCAATGACTCCCCATCCCTCCTCAGAAACTGTTTGCCTTCATTAAAATAAATTATATTGAGGTTAAATTTTCTGTTCTGGGTTCAGCATAAAAGGGGGTATCGCCAGACATGCTCTTTATGTACCTCTTGCATATCAAGGCAGTCCAAATCAGCAAAATTTACATGTTTGCGTGAGCACAAATAGAGTCATACTATCTTTTCTTTGTGGCAAAATGAGTGCTGGTGCAACAGTGCCCTTGCGGCTTGATGGAAAGCACGGCGGCTATGACAATGTAATGACTAGGCTCATAGTGCAAGGCCAGTCAATCACAGAGCACTACCGTTTTCACTCAATGCAAAACAGCTGTATAAAGACATTAAAGAGAATCCAGACAGCTCTGAGCAAAAACAGAACCTCCGCTTCTCACAAATATAGATGATATTGTAAAAATAAATGAAGAAATCCAACTACTCAAGTCAAACTTGAGAAATTAAAGCAATGATTGATGCAGGAGTGTATTGGGTGTTTAAGGCCCACAAACCTGAAAATTGTACCATTTATATCACAGGTGTCAAACTCAAGGCTTGGGGGCCAGATCTGGCCCACCACATCAGTTTATGTGGCCCACGAAAGCAAATTAAACATGTCCACTTCCATGATGCTTGCTAAAATCTCCACCAAATTTTTCTCATATTTAATAAATTAGACACATATTGGAAGCATTTTCTTGTGACCAAACCCCTCATTAGGGAAACTGAAACACTAGTTGAATAAATCATTATTATATGGTTTCAGTCATAACGGCCCTTCAAGGGAAACGGTAACTAAAATGTGATCCCATGGTATATTTCATCTTTGAATTTCATGAGATGGCTATTTCTCATCAATGCCAAAACAAAGGCTGGATTTTACACTGCGTGGTACAAGTGATGGTAACGAACTGTTCTGCTTCCACGTGGCACGCTTAAATATTGGCCGTACTAATATTTAGATGGAGTCGGGGTTTCAAGAGTAATTAATACGTGTGTAATCCTAAATTTGCTCATCAAAGATAACTACTTGCCATTTGAAGAGACAGTCTGCCCAGTATCTAATACTGTACCTATTTTTAAACACAGTCAATCATGCGGTGTGCATGAAATGTGCTATATACAGCAAGCTGCTTTGCCTTGCCCAGTGACATAATCATGAATGTCAATGTGATTTGAAAAAGTTAATTCACGATTGAGTGGTTGAAGCAGCAATGGTTTTAAAATGGGGTGAACTTCAATTAAAACAGAGCATGGAATAAATCTGGGTGTAAAATTCAGCAATTATAAGTTTAATACAGGAGATAGAATACGCAAGGTTTTAAAATTCAGGTTGACATGGTAAGATTTGTGAAAAAAAAACTTTACAAATGAATGAATGATGATTAATAAAAGATACATTTCAAAAATGCAAAAAATAAAAAAAATATAAAAAATATTCCAATTGCAATGAGAGCACCGAGTTCAGAGGCTTTTCACCCGTGGAGGCCACATCGTGCTCCACTTGAGGACAAGAGTCTTTCATTATTTTGACATGTTATACATTCACACCTGCGTACAGCTTGGGTGAAATGAGCATTAATAGAATTATACAACTTTACTGGTCTTTTCTCTTTATAAATACCATATACTGCAAATAAGACTGCATCCATGAAGTAATTTGAGCTGGGACTTGACTTGCCCGGGACGAAAAGACTCGCAACCTGCTTGACACTGATTTGAGACTTGCTGGTGTGATTTCATTTCTTCTCTGACACATGGCCAACCATGTGTGCTTGCAGATTGTTGAAGGTGTTAGATCTACGTAGACACGGTGATATCTGCCACGTTTCACTCCAAAATACATGTCAATGGACATGCACAATGGATTGGCTCACGACTATATTGGAATCAGCCACAGCACAAGCAGCAGCGCCATTGTGCCAAAGTGCGAATACTTGAAAATATCAGCAATTGATACAACATCAAAAGTGCTTCTAACTCTGTCTCTAACTTTCAACATCCTTTTAATTGCTACCTGGAGAGAGTATCATGGGCACAATGATTCATCATCAGTGCAGGAATTTTTTCACAATCATCTTTAACGAAACTGGCACTAATCAGTGTCTCCCGTCGATGCTGGCAAGTACTTCCATTGATTGGATTCTGATGAGGTTGTGGGGGCCGTAGGCTGACACTAAAAATGAGATTTGTGGCTTTAAGAAAGAGACTGATTTGCTTCCCCCCGATGAGCTCGGGAAAATATATAAAAATGGGTGAGTCTCGAAACAATAAAACGCAGCTAGCTGTGGAGCGTGATGCCATTCTGTCATATAAAGCTGGCATGCTTCAGCAACATTTCAAATATTTGAATGAGAAAGGGGTGGCCCGGTAGTCCAGTGGTTAGCACGTCGACTTCACAGTGCAGAGGTACCGGGTTCGATTCCAGCTCCGGCCTCCCTGTGTGGAGTTTGCATGTTCTCCCCGGGCTTGCGTGGGTTTTCTCCGGGTGCTCCGGTTTCCTCCCACATTCCAAAAACATGCATGGCAGGCGGATTGAACACTCTAAATTGTCCCTAGGTGTGAGTGTGGGCGTGCATGGTTGTTTGTCTCTGTGTGCCCTGCGATTGGCTGGCAACCAATTCAGGGTGTCCCCCGCCTACTGCCCGATGACAGCTGGGATAGGCTCCAGCACCCCCCGCGACCCTAGTGAGGATAAAGCGGTTCGGAAGATGAATGAATGAATGAATGAATGAGAAAGTACGAGTACTACTGTATTTTTTTTTTTTTTAATACCTTTACAATGTCTCTTTTTGTCACATCATCCCACTGTTTGTGGATATACATGGAGGGATATGATCAATGAAGAACATGCTTCATGTTTAAACAACACAAATTTTGAATCGGGTATTCAAATACTTGAATGATAAAATATGAAAAAAAAACACGTTTCAGAGAAAATACATTTCGCCCCATACACATTAGTCATTCAAGCCAACTTTTTTTTTCCCCATGCTATGCTTGAAACACGCTAGCAGCTTTAAAACGCTGACAAAACAGACAAACCAAGCGGGAGGTGAAAAAGTAACCTTGTTGAGCATCATAATGAAGGGTGGGGGGGCTTACCTATCATTTAGTCACAACAATATGCAGCCTACAGATCATTTTGTTGCATTATCTATTGCTTTTGTTTATATATATAAAAAAAAAAAACGATCATGTCCTTTTTCGAAGAGTTGCTGTAACGCAACAATATTTTGTTTGGATACCTCAAATTTGATGAAATAATAATAATAATAAATATGTCTTATTCATTGAAGAGCCGGTTTAGTCAAAGTCAAGAGTTCCATTAAAAATATGTCCGCACTCACCACAGTGCTCAAGCCATACTCCTTCACCAGCCTGAGGGAGTTCTGGTAGCAGGAAGTGAGGTCATTGGTCTCGGTGGGGCCCACATGACCTCTGGCCACCGGACCCACGGTGTGGATCACAACTGTTGGAAAGGGACAACACACAAAGCTTATTTTAAACACCAGACACCTCTAGCAAGGTTACATGCTTGGCAGCGGTTCTAAAGCAGCAAGCAGAGTATTACTAAGTGACTATAAAATCTCTCAGCGGGCTGCCAAACCACCGAGCATATGCCAAGAAACAGCAACCTGGTACAGACATTTATAATGGATGTAAAAACACACAAACAAACAATTATTTCTCGTAAATGAATTTAATGAAATTAAAATGTGATTTTATGCCTCCCATTCAGAATAGCCAAATCTCACCCTGTACTCTTTGCATAGTATTGTTTGTACGCGGTCATTATAAAATTCATTCAGGATACGGTCCAGATAGAACAAAAGTACACAACAGCTTTATCCAAATGCTATAAAAGATGACACAGTATAAGAGGATTGAAACTCTAACTTGGGCCAAGAGCAGTCTCTGCTCAATTCTGCTTGACGACACTGCTCAATTTTCAACGATACAGAAGAACAATATTCTCAGAAAATCTTAGAAATGTAGCGCTGTCTTAATCAGACAACAAAAATAATCCTAGTTTTGATGAATTACAACAACCTCATACACAACTGACCATTTTCAGTAAAAGTAAACTTTTGCTTACACTGACTGAATGATAAAATGAATGGAACATGACAAGTTAAAACAGGTTTGGCTAATTGCTGCTGTATTGAACTTTTCATACAAATGCAATGTTTTAAGAGCCCTTTTAAGAGTTATAATAGCATAAGTGGGATGTTGTTCTTTTTTTTCCAGACAAGATTCATGAAGTTCTTCACTCAACAAACAGCAATATTCCATGTAATGTGGACAAGCGAATTCATCCCAAAAAAATAAATAAATAAATAAATAAATAAAAATAAAAAATACAGTCAAACCTTGGTTTTCGAATGTCTCTGTTCTCAACTAAATCGGTTTTTGACCAAAAATTTCGAGTTTTCTATGCCTCGGATAACGACCGAAAATCGGTTCTCGACCAAACTGAGTGAACTTGAATGCGCCACTTGACTCCTCGAGGAAGTGACGCTTCCTCGTGTAACGTTCCATTGTGAGCAGATGTGTTCAATAAAGAATTTTTTTAAAAAAAAGAGTGTGGTTTTGGTTTTTGAACAAATCGGTTTTTCAACAGCCTTTTGGAACGGATTATGGTCGAAAACCGAGGTTTGACTGTATAAAGAGTCTTATCTCATCTCGACCAGTGAATCCACTTGTATCCTCAGCATATCCATGTTACATAAATATTTATGAAGCTACGTGTAGAAGGTGAAAGATATATTTCACTTGCTAAATGAGTCGAGGCATGAAAACATCTGTTTCTCCAGAGCTCCAAGACACATCGGCAGTTTTTTTTTAGCAGCCCTCAAAAATCAATCACAAATGAACTCTCAGCCCTTGGGTACGGCATAATCCTTGATGGCATTACTTTTGTACACGGGGAATTGTATTTATCGAAATCCATGAGAATTTTGCTGATTGTTATGGCAAAAAAAATGGAATATATGCAGGAATATATGCTGTGAAACACCTAAGAGATGCCTCAATGTACTCTGTTCATGTTGTTATCCAAAATTTGAGTACACCACAATCCATTTCAGTGCCTCCTCTTTGCTAAGAAGCAGACACTCACATAGCGTATGCACCACTCTCTCTGTGTAGCCGAGAGCTACCTAGTCAGTTTTAGGAGGCTGGAAATTTTTTTTTTGTATCACATTCACACTTCAACAAGTTGTCCAAAACTCCTGGATGCGCAAAACATTGAGACTACTAATGAACTCTTATCAGTTTAGTCTTTCAATTTTCAGATCTTCATACCAAAAAGAAAACGAACCCCTCTCGGTATCATTGCAAAGTAGGAGCACACCTTGTCATTTAAAAAAAAAAAAAAAAAAACAACATTCATTTTCCTTATCATTCATTCATCTTCCGAACCGCTTCATCCTCACTGGGGTCGCGGGGGGTGCTGGAGCCTATCCCAGCAGTCTTCGGGCAGTAGGCGTAGACATTCATTTTCCTTAAGAGCAAAATCATTCTATCAAGTGTCAATTTCATACACACAGACCCTTCAAAGATGCGCTGTCGATCCTCAGGTTAACTAGATTATTCCCAGCGATGTTTTCAGCTCATAATAGTATCACAGGAGTTCTACTGTGAGGATTTGACCTTCCAAGGTTCCGAGGTCACAAACACAATTCTGACAATGTAAACAGATGTATTAAAAATACTTTTACCCTGGTAGGCTATAGGTTATGTAACAAAATGAAATCAGTACAAAAAGTTCACAAGGATCAAAACTTTCCCCACCGGTGTTTTTTTTTTTTTTCTTGCATTGCATCAGGCAGGTATTGAGACAAGGAAGTGAGAACCTTTACCTTTTCAGTAAGACTTCTTTTTGCATAGATGAATATATACACACCGGTCAAATACAAAATATGACGATATGAGGAAAACAATATTGGACACATCGTATATTTTGCAAGTATAGCTCTGCTAACATTCAATTAAATGTCAAATGTCTGAGCATGAGATATTTTTTCCCTCCCCATCACTGAATGCTTCGATGCCAAATGGGGACAAAATCAAATGACTGTTGTCCCTCCTGCTTCTGTCAGAACCACAAAAAGAGAAACGAATCGAGCTGAGATGTCCCCAGCGGCGAGCGATCTTAAGTAAATTTGGATTGTTGGCGATGGATTGGACATGAAATGACCCCTAAACACACCAAACTGCCGTGTGTGATCATCTTAGACATTCCCACTAAAATATTCCTCGGCTTCTTACCGAGGAGACATGCACACTTCAAAGACACTACTTTCTTAGCAAGAAAAAAAAACCCTTTAAATATCCAGGCTTCAGTTGGAACAGAAGTGCTGAGCTATTTTCGAGTAGGATTGGCACTTCACGGCCTAATCAATCTTTCATTTTCACTTGGCTATTACGACTTTGAAGCTGCTGCGTTGCTTAATCCCATAGGACTTTTTTTTTAAACGTGCTATGGTGTGGCAACACCTGAACGTTCCTTCTTGCCAACAATTCTTGGGGTGCAATAAGGAGCACTCAATCATCATTAAGTTTTAAATATTTTAAATCTGGCCTACATTTACTGTTTATTTTCCATATTTAAACATTTGCACTGAAATAAATAATTTGGAGTTTATGCAGCGATGCTGTTGTAGCAGGGGTGGCCACAGACAGTCACTGGCATGTTTTGTTTGACACAGCTTTACATCGGCTGCACCTTGAGTGATGCAAGCCACTTTTTTTTTTTGAAACGGGTTTGGAATTGGCTGTGACTGGGAATGTAACCTGCAGTGTCGGCATGAAAGGCACCAGCATGTATGTAACTGTAGCATCACTAAATAGTTCATAAAGAAAGTAAATTAGATTTTTTTTTTTTAAATTGTTGTAAAAACCAGAGAATGAAAGCAGGGGGTTTCTAGTCACAAGATACATTTGTCACAGTCACTAACAAAAGCTAGGCACAGTATTTGTCCGGCGATATATAGGGCGGGGCATGAAGTAGCTCACTTATAAGAAACATTGCTGGCCCCTTAATCAGTTTAAAACTGTGAAGAAAATGCATAATGTCTCCTTTCAGAACAAGAAGCTGCAGCATAAAATTATCAGACTTTATAGAACTGGAAGATGCAAGTTGTTGTCCTGAACCATAAACCAAACAAAAGCAAGCGTTATTTTATACGTACTTTATCACTTTGCAGCACATGGTGAAGAAATCCATTGCTGAACGACCCATAATACACAGATAACACTGTTTTATTTTGTAATTTCTTCACAAGCTGATGCAGCACATTTCGCATTTCTAAACGCTCAGATGGGTTTGCTAAAATCGAGTCAGACTGCAAAAAGCCTGCGCATACAAACAGATGAATGTTATCTTGTTTACAAAGTGCCCATGGCTGTAATCAAGGTAAACAGTCATGCCGTCTGATGTGTAGATAGTGATGACTCCCCCTCCGCCCTCTCCCTCCCCCCATGTGCTAAGATCAGATGCCATCAATTTGATGACCTTGTAAATTTATAAGCACCGTGAAAAATTAACTGAAAGCTTTGAAAGCGATACTATAGCGGTTTAATCATGCATCCACGTGGGTAAAATATCAGAATGTGTGTGTGTGTAGTATTCTTACTTGAGGATAAAAACTTAACCAGACATAAACTTGTAACTGGAGACAACTATACTATACGGAATGTATTGAAGAGGGATAATGATTTCGAAAATGAGACAGAAATGTGTCATCCTATGTTGTGTGAAATGGTTGTGAAGCCTGCTGTGCAAATATTGTTCTCCGAGAGAGAAAACAATACTTGAGGTATAATTTGCTCGTATAAACTTTACAGAGTGACTACAAAAAACTGCCACTTGACTTGCAGCTCTACAAAACACACCAACAAAAAAAAAAAAAGAACCAGATTTCTAGGAGTGATGCTTCATGCTGCACTTTGGCGTGATTACTAGCCTAGACCCTCTTGGCATGTAGACAGCGGTTTGAATGTTATTCAATGAGGATTACTAAATGAAGTGTGGACACCCACTCGGACATGGAAACTGGTGTTGTCATGGTGACAGTGAGTGCAGAGTGATCCTTTAACACTTGCCGGCGCTCCAGTCAGAAAGGCGAGCTTTTTGGAAACCTCAAATCATCTGCCACATGCCGAGCAGAAATAGTTGCTCATGCATTTATATTCCCTTCTCTTCTTAAAAAATTGAAAGGGGGCCCTTTATTTATACACTTTGCTCACTGTGGATTCCCACTCTGAAATGTTTCACATTTTAACAGGTGAAGGGGTAAAGAGCATGTGAGACCTGTCACATTTAAACAAGCGAAGCGCAAGTCAGGTCGGCGCTTTGGTTGACTACATAAAAAAAATAAATAAACACGAAGCAATCACACATATTCACACCGAGAAACCTGACATTTTCATGAAGTGATGGTTTGCATGTATCCATACTGTCAATCATGACTCCTCAAAGCAGGATGGGTGTTGATTTCCACTGATAAAGGCCCACACATCCATGTTAAGCACCCACACGGTAAAATACCATCTATAAAGCCTTCAAATGCCAAGGTGTGAACACTTATTCAAAAAGCAAGCTATTTTTCAAACTCAAGGCAAACATATCTGCAATCATTTGGCTTAAAGTTGTGTTTGTTTCGTCTCATTATTTTAGGGGAAAACAGACAACCGTGCCCGTTTTATCCTTTCATTTACACGGCACTTTAAGAGCACGGTATTAAGGCAGAGCTTTGATGACTGTGTTTTGTGTAAAACGTAAAATAAAAACCTTAATACAAACACAGGGTAGTCTTATCTCTCCCACTGAACATTAAACTCTGATGTTGTTTCTGGTCCGAACTTTCTTAATTATCGAGAAGACGGCACCAAAACAATTACCGGTAGGCTTAATAATCGTAATTTTGTGTGCAAGCACGTCCTCCATGAAACTTTCAAATGTCAGGTTCGCTCCCTCCCCGTTTTTGCGTTACTCGCTCACTTGGATAAATTGCTAGTAATTGCACAGCAACATTCAGGCCCGTGTTTGTGTTTCTGCGAACCGGCATTTAAAGTATACGCTTAAGTGAATAAAAACAGAAAAATATGCTGCTGCCTTTTATTGAATCCATTTCAAACACACAGGCTGGTTCGGATTTTTGCCCAGTGCAAAAACAAATGACTGACAAATATATTTAGGACAGAAAAAAAAGTGATAAAATGCTAAATGCACATGTATTGTACTTAAGAGTTAAATACAACCAAATTGCACAAAGATGTACCGCAAAAAAAAAAAAAAAATGGTAAGGCCACTTTCACATTGGCCACATCACATTCATGATGTAGACATTCAGGTTCCTCTCTGCCATAGAGTCGGACGAATCAAACAACCCCCGCCCCTTTATTACACACCTATTTTTGGACACTGCTGTTTCAAAACACAACTAATACAAACTGCCCGTAACACAACTCAACCAGCTACAGTACCAAAGTAATCGTGTTGTAAAGGTTCCATTGCAGTTATAGTTCAGAGTGTGTGATTTTTATGTTTTATTTTTTGGTCTGGAATTTTGCTTTGCAATATCCCAATCTTTTCTCGGCACATCACAAACATATTTGTAGTCTAGTTATTCTGAAAATAGGAAAACCTTTTAAATGAAATCATGCCGGGCCTATACAGAGGCAGCGCTGACAAAAACCTCTCCAATTCTTCCTGCAACACCTGGAGGCATTCGGCTAAATAGAGTATGATCTCCCCAAAATGACAGTAGGACTATAGAGGTCCTATTTTTCCCAGAGACCTCCGTCAGCAGAGACAGTGCATGGCCCCATTACATCTCCATCTGTGAGAGTGACCAGGGCAGCCTCTTGTCCCTGTGTATTTCAGCTAGCTACGCGAAAGGAGCTATAACAAGGACCCATCCAGCTTGTGTCATCTCACAAGACTGCAATCCCCCAAGCTCTACTCTTGTCTGCATTCACACAAAGGATAATCTAAAGCAGTGCTTCTGAAACTTCTTACACCAAGTACCGCCTCAAAAATACTACACCAGAATGACTTTGTTAAAATGCAGTCATGTAGTAGGCCACTGTGTTCACAGGAAAAACAAAACAAAACAAAAAAAAAAGGCACATACTTTATTTAGGTGTGGCAGTTGCTTGCATGTCCTTTGTAACATTGCATTGAACACTTTGGAGAACACACCTGGAAGAATGAACAGTTTGGAATGTATGACTCTCTTAATGTATTTGGGCCATTTTTATCTTTTCTGATTTTGGCAACTGGGAGGGGCTTTAGTGAATAAAAGCCATCTGTGTCAATCAAAGCTTACAGGCAGTACTGACAGCAGCCTTGGATTGTGGTCCATCCTCCTTTGGATTCTCTCTGGAGCGCCACTCAGGTGTGAAGCGCTATTTTGAGCATCGTCTGAATGGCAGCAGTGATGTGTGCAATGTTTTTCACTCGCTCGCCATCATTTCATTTCATATCCGGGTGCAGCTTTACTTTGAAGCAGCTTTATCTGGCTAATATAGATGGCGTACGCTTAGTTCCTTTGGTGGATGATTGACGCTTAGTTCCTTTGATGGATGATTGAAGAGCTTCGTTGAAGTGATGCTCAGCATTTTTTAAGACTTGGACTAAAGAACTTAATGTAAGTGAAAGTGACGTTTCAAATGCAGTGAAAGATCTGAGGTCAAATCGACTGTTGATCTGTGATTCATTCAATGAGGGTTTTTTTTTCCCAATTTGAAATAAAAGAAATCTAAATAGTTTGTTCTGAAGTCCAACTGTTACCACCATAAAACATTCGACGATACACAGAATAACGTTAAATATTTTAATATCAACTGTCCTGGACACATAATTGCTGTTGATATTGATACATAAACACAAACATGAAGCATGATTGGCTGTGCAAATGTACCCTATGAATATGACTTTTTTACATTCTTGTCACAAATGAAAAAAGTCAAACCAACAGTAAAAATTCCAATTGTATCGATAAAGCACAAAACAACGCATGGTAGCAAAGTGTAGTCTAAGTTCTTTGAATGCGAGTCCATCGGTTTCTCATAGCATCTGATGTATATTCTTCTCTGCTCATCTCATCTCAACACACCTTTTTGAGGCTGCTCCTCCTTTCGAAGGGTCAAAAAAACTAAACATGCAGTGCTGCTAGACAGTCATTGAACACCAACTTTTTTTTCAATTTTTGAGGAATAATTTTTTTTTCCACCAGAAATATGGTTACAGTTTTGCACTCGAGATTCTGAAGACCTTCGACAAAGTACATGGAAATCAATGACCATTTCATGGACTGTAAGTTGTTGATGTAGGTCTGTGCTTCTGATGGCCAGCAGAAAAGAAGACGAAAGCCCGAATTGCATGCCACTGGTTTTGAAAAAAGACCACTTGGCATCTCATTCACTATTTTTTTCTCGCTTTGTTTTTTATTTTTATTTTGATTGGTCATTTATTTCGAACCCGAATTAGAATGTTCTTGAGGTGAAACACTGACTGCATATTCACAGGCTCGAGGACAAATGCATTCTCTTTACTGGGTTGAAACTGATGGCTTCATTTCACCTTGTGCTCCTTGAAGGTAAAACAATCTGCCTTAATCCCACCATGCAGCACTAAAATCCCACTGTAATTGCACTTGATCCCCAGTTTAAAAAAAAAACAACAAAAAAAAACAAAACAACAAAACCCAGAAGGACCAGCTAAAGCAACTGTGAGATGTTGTCTCGTATACAGAGATCCGATGGCAAGTACTTGTGCCACATCCATCGAAAGTAGTACCCATATTATCTAATTAAATCTGCATTTGTGTGAAGGTAAGATCAATGTGGATGCAGCATGTGGCAGTGATTACGAAAATACATCAAAGAACAAAAGCCCGTTGTCCAAAGTAGTTCACTGACATGAATTAAAGTGGCTGGGGGAGGGAGGAGGGACAGGCTCCCGTCGATCATGTTGCTACTCATGGGCCAGAAGTGCTCAGTGTGCATGTGGGCATATATATTTGTGTGTGTGTGCGGGGGCGCGCAACCCTACTTTAAGGGGCCCCATGTTTGTTGTTGATACCGAAACATCACCCGGCTACCTGTGTTATCAAACGCTTGCCCTAAGTGCACAGTGCCATTAAGCGGCATTAATTCAAGTCTGCTGAGAGATCTAACGGCACGCTGTTATCTGCCCTTCTTATCTGATGGTGGGTGTATGAAGGAGGGCCAATAAGTTGCTGCTTTCCTCCTCTTATGAACACTCCAGAGAGGGTTTCACTTATGGAGTGTCTGTGTTTGTGGTCAGACATTCAAACCAGTACGAGCAATGTTTGGGGGTGGCGGGGGGAATCATCAATTGTGCACTGTTTGAAGCAACGTGTTCTTCTGGGAGAAGCCTAAACAGTGAATTTAAAATAGACCATATTAATGTATGTTTTTTAGCATTTTTCGTGGCATGGTCATGGTAAAGGGATGATTTAAGAGATTGGAGAGGGACTCAGAGTAGAGCTGCTGCTCATTTGCATCAAGAGGAGCCAGATGAGGTGGTTTGGCATCTATTTAAGATGCCTCCTGGATACCACCATGGTCCCATCAGAAGAAGGCCCCAGGGAAGACCCAGGACACATTGTGGCATTTGATGAAAGTTTTGGAGACCCATACTTTTCATGCTGTGAACACCATTTTTGAAAATACCATCACAATGAGGAAGAAGACCAAATGCAGCCAAATGACATGGATCATCCATGTCAACTAATTAATTTTAATACATATGGAGGCCTACTGAAAAAAAAAAGTCCCCTGACTATAATTGAGACATTTCTGCGTTAGATATTACATTGTGTTGCCAAGTGTCAAGACTACCCAAACTGCAGCAAAGGCACATGTACTGTAGATACTTCAAATATTATCCATTCTACAGTCTCGAGCTCTGATGCCAAGTGATGCTACATGATCTTTAAAAGAAACAGCAGACTTACAGTCTTTAATTACACAGGCAGCACTTCATTGTTCATTGTTGCGACCGCTAAAGCAGCAAAAAGTTACTCCGTTGTTTGCAGCCATTATGTATTTCACAGGAATCATTATAATATTTGTGGATGTGTAAATCCAAAGAACATAAGTCATCAGTGGACATTAACTTAAAAATTAAAAAAATATGAACTTATTACCATATTGTTTTCAATATGCTAGTGATTAAAAAAAGGAAAATATTTACGAACAGGAGTTATGCTCTCCATAGCCTGTCAATCAATGCAATCGTGCAAAGATGCAACTATTCGATTACACGGTGTATATTATGAAATGTAGGGATTTGTAACAACCAGTTGAACAAGTACAGCATCATTTCTGTAATATGCAGCGTACGATACAGTGTGCAATAACAACTGAGGAAATACGGCACTATAAGAATTTAATCTTATTGCTGGTTTACAACGCACTGTTGCCTTGAGACACCTGATCAAAGACAACCTCTTGTGCACTGAAGGAATTCTCAGCGTTGGTGTCAGCGGTGAGGGCCTAGTGTTACCAGATGGGCATGTGCGAGTCTGGATAAGAAAAGACTGGAGGTAGAGGCCTTCTCCCATGTTGAGACTTGGACCAACATTTTGCGCCAATACAGCAAAAAGCTTGTGACAGCGTGCTTAATAATTGTTGGCAGAACAAATCCTGCCAATGCCTCTCAGGAAACAGAGGCATGCTGCCATCTGGGGGAGAGACTACCCCTGCCTTCTTAGAGTAAACCTAGAATAGAGATTCTACAAATTACCTTCGAGCCATTCTCAAAACACACAGAGATCTGTGGCTACGGTAAATACGGGCATGGCCCTGACTGTAGTTGTCATAAATAAACAGATACCCGACCATTTTCACCTTGCAATATCTGCAGTGGGGTAGAACATGGCAAAGTAAGCTCGGTGGACATGAAATGAAATATGAGAGTGTGAACCGGGGGTAAATGCACTTGCTGGTGTGGTCTTAAAGCATCTGCTAAGGTGGGGTAGGATATCGCTGAGCGAGGAAACTGGAAGGGCACAATAACTCCCAGCTGAGTTCAGGAGGAACTTTCAGGCCCGATGCACATTGGTCTCCACGAGATTACTTTTCACAAAATCTCTCTCAATTAGACAGAAAACCAGAGCGTATCCTAAATCGAATTTGCATTCGCTAAAAAGAAGGTGATTGATATTTTAGTGACGTCTCCATTCCTTAGCAGTCCACCCAGGAAAGAAGACGTTTGCCTGATGATGAGATGCGCCCAGCACAGACAAGGAAAATGATTCCTCTTAACAGGTGGCCAGTATGGAGGGGAAGAGCTAAATAAGCAGCACACCTTCATGCTGCAGACAAGACTGGCTGCTCTGTGGACCTTAATTAGCCGATCTTCTAAAAGCACCTTTCTGCGCCCCCGTGCTCTCTGCCCTTGGTTTGCCCCAGAAGCCAGGGAATGACCCATTAATACACACCTCTGATCAACTACACGCAAGCCTTCCAACAGCTATAAAATGGAATCATTAAAAATTATTTCACATATCAAACACAAAGTGAGAAATATTCACTGTGACACTTTACAGATGGCAAGAGAACAGTGAATTGTGACATCTATCCTTTCGTGCTCCCACTCGTTGAAACTGTTTCTTTATGATACGACCATTTTTTTCTTTTTTTTTTCCCTTGACACCATAGGGAGATCATCCATGTGTAGTTTTGTCAGTCTCTGTAGCTTAGCAACTAAGCATTACAGGGAAAGAGACCAGCGCTTGCAGCGGTTGCTAGGGAACTGCTAAAAAGTGATTCCACTTGTGAGCGGCGCTCCGATAGATCAGACTCTAATGGTTCTGGTCTGATGGAGTCTCGCCAAGGAGAGGATGAGGGATCACCAGGCAGCCATCGTACTCCATCTCACCAGCTATACTGTATGTCACGGCCAGCAAGTCTCTGGAGTCTCGCGTGTCAGCGTACATGACAACCAGATGAAACCGGCAGGTTTTCTCCTCAATAGGAAACCATTTGCATAGAGGTGGAGACTAAATAATTGAGAGGTGCGGAAGAGAGCAGGGTGGCTGCAGTGGGATGAAGGGATGTATGCCTGCCAGCCAAATCCATTAGCCAGACCTTGCTCGGCTGAGGCAGGCAGCTGATGAGAAGGCTCTGTTATCGGACACTAAAGGACACGAGGGCTGGTCATCACCATGCCAGCCTTTTGCCTCTGGGCGGACAGAGAGAAAGAAAGAGTGGGGAAGGAAACTAAATGAGATTGACAACAAAGAGAAACTCAGGGTAAGACCAAGGAGATTCAAATTAAAACAAAAACAAAAAAAGACTGAGGGGTTTCCGGAGCCAAATAATTGTCAAGCAAAAATTAAACGTGCACATCACAGGGTCTGTTTAATAAAATGAGAATGGAATGCGAATGAGAGCAAGTCTCATTTTTCAATAGATCCCAATTTTTGTCTTTCTTCTTCCCCCCCGTCCTCTTTGGTGTGTTCCTTGACAGACACTGTGCAGTGTGCAGCGGCCCTAAAAAGGAAAGTGGATACTTTGAAAGACGGGGCTCGTTCTCATTCACTCCATTCACTTGACGTGATATGTGGCGACGCATGCACAGCTCATGGGAATTAAACCATGCGTTTCACTGATTTCATCCATAGGTACATAGGAAATTGTAAACATGGTTATTGTATTGTTGTAAAACACAACACATGTGTACTGTGTGTATCAGGGGTGCCCATTACGTCGATCCTGATCTACCGGTAGATCTAAGACAGGTCCCAAGTAGATCCGAGGAGTGTCGAGGAGAAAAAAAAAACAACCATTTGTGTGTCTTTGTACATGTTAGTAATATATATTTTTTGTGTTAATATACGCTGCACCCTAATCATCCTATCAGTCTCATTTTCACAAAAAAAATAAAAATAAAAAAATAAAATAAAGCAGGTAATTCTTGAATTTACGATGACGCGTGATTACGTCACCGGAAGTTGTTAGCGCTCAGCAGTCTGCAATTGCAGCTTGTGATCAGAGCTGTTGTGCTCTTTTATCATAATTCTCATTCAGAGTTTTTTTCATGTACAATTCACCGAGGGCAC
>CAAKHF010025480.1:27690-50506 GCA_901007745.1 Hippocampus kuda | reverse complement strand
CAAAAACAATAACTTTCTTACCCATCAAGAAACCTCTCACTCTTATCCCAAAACACTCACTCATTCTCCCATTCACTCACAGGCGCGTGCGCACACACACACACACACACACACACACACACACACACACACACACACACACACACACACCAAAACATTTCACACTAATCAAATCTCTCTCTCTCTCTCTCTCTCTCTCTCTCTCTCTCGCTCTCTCTCTGTCTCTTATTATTGACCCATCAGTTAGTATAACAAAAAAATGATTCATTGTGTTGAGTGTTTAAGAGGTGAAGTTGTTTTTGGCTTAATCTGCACCTCGTACGCTGAAGCTTGTGGTACTATAAAAAATACATTTGAACACTTTACAGTTAAAGCATCAACACTTGTGACTTAACAGACTGGCTGGACTGAAAGCAAATCGGAAGAGAGGTATGTGAAACACAAACACGTGGTTCTCCTTGTCCATTGATTGCCTGTAAACAGCAAATGTTGCCATCTTGTCCACCAAACTGTTCTTGAAGCCGCTCATCGGAGCATTCATTTTTCCCCACAAGCCCACGCAGTCCACTCCTCAGTCGTTTCGTGTCAATCGTTCTTCTTACAGAACAGACAAGTCGTGGCAGGATTTAGACTTGAGCCAGAATGCGACGCTGGGATTGTTCCTGGCCACTATTTTGTCGAGAAAACGCTTGGCCTTGATGGGGAGGCTCTCCCGACGGGGGCGGCAAGCAGCGCGCCCGCCGCCCTTGGCGTCCTTGGAGTCCCTGCGCAGACGCAGCTGTCGCACAATGCCATGGAAGGCCTCCCACACGTTGTGCTGCATGGCGGCGGAGGTCTCGATGAACTTGCAGTCGAAGATGGCGGCGCAGGCGCGGCCTTCTGGAAGCAGAATACAGTATACCGTTTTTTGTGGCGTTTTTTTTTTTTTATGCTTTAGCCAGCCAACAGCATACATTCAAACCAATGGTTCTCATACTGAGTCCCTCGAGTTTAGTAACTTGGAGGTTAACCTCACCTCACTTTAACATTGTTCCTTGGCCACAACAAAGCAATATATTTGTATTACACACGGCTGTTGCCTGACTACAAAAACAGCGAATAGGTGTGTTTTTCAGCAAATAAAGGAAGTTGGGTTCCCCCAAAGAATCATAGACTAGAAGCTTTTACATTTACTGAATTAGACACGGTTTCTCATTAAAATAGCATGAGACCCTGTGTCAGATCTGTTGACCGGTACTGAAATGATTTAATTTAGTATTACGATTTTGACGTTGAGAGTTCTTACCGTTTGTAGAAACCTGCCTGCGTCGCACCAGGTCACACTTGTTGCCCACCAGGATGATGGGCGTGTGTTGGGCTGGGCGAAGGCGGCGCAGGGTGATGCGCAGCTCGGACGCCCGCAGAAAGGATGATCGATCGGTTATCGAGTACAGTAGCAGGAAGGCGTCGCCTGACTGCATGTAGCGCTCCTGAGTCCATTCACCGTCATTCTGCCAAACACACACACACACATGGATGGATGATCAATATGATGAGTGGATTATGGGCACGAGGGAGAGAAGGTCCAAGCACACAATTCGCCCCTGCCCGAGGTATCGTGAACTCCGGCCGTGGTTTTGACTCACGTCTGCATCCCATGTGTCCAACAGAGTGATTGTTGCAGCCTCTCCATCCACGTGAAGTTCCTTCTCGAGTAGTTCTTCTGAAAAACAAAAAACACCACTTTAAAAAAAAATGACAAATGGAATATTTTAACTTTAAAAAGATGAATTGATTTAAATGTTCATTATTGTGGTTATAGTTTGCAATTTTTTTTCTCCACTGTATCATACTTAAAATTTGACTGAAATGTTTCTTTACCTAAATAAGCACCACGAAAAGAACAATAACTGAGGGCGCGAGTGTCGAGAACTGTTCGTAACCTTAAATGTTGTAACTCGAGGACAAAAGGTGTTAAAAAATTTTAGGTATGATTTAGGTATGTTCAAACCCACCGCAATCATACAACCACAATTCCAAGGGTGTGATTAAAAACCTAGCCATTTGTGAAATATATATTTTTATTTTAAAACATTAAATTTGTTGAAAACACTCCAATTCCCTCAATAGTTCCCATTCAAATGAATTGAAGTCTACAGTCCTTACCTCCACACAGCTCGCAGTCATCGCTGTCCATGCTGTCCGCCGCCCCGGAGAAGATGCAGGCGAAGGCGGTCTTCCCGACCCCGCCGGCCCCGAGGAGCACCACGCGGTACGGGTTGACCGCATCAGTGGAGATGACCGAGTCGGACGACGAGGACCAGCTGCCACGGCTGCTGCCTCCGTCGGACTCTCCGGCGGAGCTTGCGCACGATTTGGATCGGGAGATGCAAGCGGGGACGCGGGCGAGGAGGCTGTCCGGGTCGCAGATGCTCCAGCGGTGGATCTCGCTCTGGAGGCGGAGGCTGTGCCGGCGCACGCTGGACATCATTATCCCGTCGTTCAAGAAATAAGCAATTCAAATCAGTGACTTGGGCTTCGTTGATTCCCCAATACGTAATGGTTCACGTTTTAAACGAATTTATAAAGTGCTCACTGCAGCTTAGCTTCCGGCACTGTAGTTTGGAAGCAGGATTAGTTGAGAAACATGTTGCCAGTGAAATGGAGCGTGTCGTGTCCTCTCTGTGCTCTCATTAATCCTGCAATGCTCATGCTGCTGGGGGTTCCCTGCATGTTTATATGACGAGGTTCGCATCTCTCTCTCTCTCTCTCTCTCTCTCACTCAGTTACTGGAGGGAGTGTTGATCAAGTCTCAGATGCTCTCAACATTAATGTACACTAATGGCCCACAAATCACACGGAGATCCCCTGGAAGTGCATTGAGAAAATGATTACGCAACATATGCATGAATATATAAAGGATCTAATGGATTTGCTCTTATACTGTCACGTTTCGGTTTGTGACCAACAGGTGGCACTGTGGGGTTTCACTGTGGGTTTTTTTTCCCCCTGCAGCTGCACACCTGTTGGTAATTAGGTAATTAGGGCTATAAAAGGACTCCCAGCCCGACCACTCACTGTCGGGTCAATGTGTTTGCTCTAGCTACTGTCATGTTTGTTTGTTTGCTGCAACCAGGTTTGTTTTAGTCATGTTTTGGTTACTGTTATGTTTTATCTTCAGTCATGATTTTTGTTTGATACTTTGGACTTTGTTGGTTTTGGATTTAGTTTTCTGTGTTTTATCAATACACTTCTTCAAATACACCCTGCTCCTCTCTCCTGCCTGCTTTTTGGGGTCCACCACCACCTCGCTACGTGACATATACAAGACTCGACACTTGGAAATGTGTCTTGCTGTTATTCACACTGAATGTTCTTCTCACATTCTGCCAGCAGGAAGGAAGGCCGTCTGACAATTGGAGTTGGAGAGGTGCCAGCAGCATTGAGTGACAATGGCAACTGTTTGGTGGTTCTGAAATCTCTTTAAACGTCCGGGTCACATTTGAACACGAGAAGGGGGGGACTGGTTTTACCGTTTACTGGTTGACTACCACTTTGTTCTAGTCCCAGTGGCATGCAAAGGGGTGACCGACCGGGTGTTTTGGGCATCCACCCGGAGGGGTTATCCAAGGCCCCCCCCTCCCCCCAAAAAAAACAACAAACAGACCAACACACATAAAATGCGATTAGAATAACTATTTTACATACAATGCTTCACAAGGTAATGTGCCTAATAACCCGGTACATTTTATGTATGAAAAAGTTTTAAATTAGACCCATTCATTGATATTACGCCTAATAAAACAGTGTGCCTAATGATCCATAGAATACAGTACTACATACTCTCTTGAACAGTTTTTCTTTTAAAACATGCTTTTTCCGTTCATGTTAAAAAATAAAATCTGATTTTAATTTGGGTTGATTTTGGAGAGCCATTACACTAATAGTGGGATTACGCCTCTTTCTCTTTTGTTGTTTGTGTTGTGCAGAGCTTCTGTATTGATGTGGTCTCATCTATCGTGGCCTTCTGCTCTGATCTCCTCTGGCCGACAGACGATGGGGGCGACATTAAATCCTTGTTAAGTGCTGGAGCGTGACCAGGGCACAGGCTTTCATATTGCACATTGGCAAGGTCTTGACGGTTAGTTTTAGACAGATAGCCACATACAAAGTGACCGCAGTGTTCTGTCCCACATCCTGGGACAGTCAACATGGGGACGGTACAGAGTGGAACCTCTAATTAGCACAATATGTTGTGGAATGATGGCTGATCGTTTTATCCCAAAAGACAAACAGTAATGTAAATATAAAACAATCTGTTCTAAGAGTGAAAGTCACCAAATTTTATTAATTGCACAAGCTAAGTAATGTTTTCACCTGCTATATGTGTAGAAGTTTGCTACTTCATTGGTATCAAGAGGTGATTGATGTCACTGTGCCAACAAGTGTGTCGTGATAAATCATTCGGTCTGCGGCAGTAAATTATCCAAATTTACTTAATTAGTCTGACAGTGCAAGACGGAGAATTGAGCGACAAGTTTACCCCATCATAAAGTTGACTGATGAAAAAAAAGATACTCAGTAAACCATAAATTGAAAAAAAACTCCAGCAGTCCTTGTGGTTTCCTCAGAGAAAAGACAACGGCTGTTCGGGATGCCGTTTGGTTGTATTTGTATGTGTTTTATCGTATTTGGCTTAAAGTCACAATCGTTTGATGGTGTAAAATTGCCACAATAACAATGCTAATTTCCAATAGCTCATCGGTGGAATTTTTTCTTGTATGTTAGCATTAAGCTAGCTCAATTTATATTACGCTAATGACAATGGCAGTGTGGCTGTGATGAAAGTACTTTAAATAAACAACAGCTTGAAGAAACAACACTTTACCTCTTATACGGAGAACTGTTAGCTATCTGACAATTAGAGAAAATGATTCAATGTGTGCACATTTTGTTTTATAAAGTTCATTGAAAAATAAAATGACAACGGTAAACATGAACAGGATGTTCTGGGGATGGCTGAGACGCAATGTTGTTTAAGCTGCACTGAGTAAAGGTGTGGGGTAACAAAAGCTGTGAGTTGTCTGAAGTTTGCAGTAAAAACGAAAGGCCTCCATCAAACATTACCTGTTTTAAGCACTTGTGGCAGCCCCCCCCCCCAAAATTCTCAGGTCAGAGCAAAATCATCTTAATTTAAACTTCAGAAAGAACAATGCAGCAGTGTGAGGCAGCCACACAGGCTGTCTGTACATCTAGAAGTCATAAATAAAGTGAAGGGCAAAGTGCAGTGTGGAAGGGCGGAGCGTGCATGAATACAATACAGTATGTTAGAACCATGAAGGCCGCTGCACTCCGAAGGCCATGTGCCCGATTTGTTCCTCGATTAAATCACGCCCACAAGCCTTCACCGTGGCTGAGCCCGGCCGGGGCCACTGAAGCGGCAGATGATTAAAAAAAATATTTGGCGGCCTGAGCGGTATGTGCAGCCTGATGCACGTGGCTATAAGCTCATGCAGCTTAAATGTCAATGATTCTCTAAGTGATCATGAATGAAATATAAGACCCACAACCTTGAGGGTTAATACCATAGGCTTGGCCCGACTATCTCTTCATTCAGAGATTTAGGGATCACAAAAAAAAAATAAAGATCCAATCTGTCATTTATTTTCTCTTCAAAACAACTGCACCCCTCCCTTCAGCAGTGGAGTTATTCATTTAAATGCATCCAGCGGGTCTTTGAGCTGGCAGGCTTAAAAGGGGGGGGGGGGGGTGGATTGGCAGAGGATGGTTAAGAGCTTTAGAACGACTCCATCTCGTGCGCTCATCAGACACATGGCCCCGAGACATCATTTGGATCAATCGGACGAGTTACAGTTGTTTGTCTAACACGTGCCCACTAGCTTGCTGACACAAGATGGGCTTTGAAACAAGCTACCATCCATTCCCTCACTAGGGTCACGAGTGAGCTGGAACTTACGCCAACGGACTGTAGGAGAGAGGTGAATTGATCACCAGTCAATCGCAGGGCCCGTGTAGACACTCACATGCATCCAGACCATTTAGAGTCATCCATTAACTTAGTTTGCCAGCACAGGGAGAACACGCAAACTGGGCTTTCACTTGTGCAGAGCTTTTGTACCTTTGAGGTACTCAAAGAGCGGAAACATTCTCACCTCATTCTCCTACTGATGACACAGCAACTGGGGGTTCAGTATGTTCACAGATTTCTGCAGGTATCAGCAAATCTAATTCAAAGCTTTTTAATGCAAGACATACTATAGAATGAAAAGGAGTGTGAAACATTAACTCAAATTTGTGTGGCGGTCATTTTTCTGCCACTAGGTCGGATGTTGGTGACAGGAACAGTACATTTTTCCTTTCAAAATAAGAGCAAATTAAGTGGAACGCAAAGTAACCTTGTGGACTCCTGTCCATTTTGTTCATTGGCATTACAACTACTTCTGAGTCTCCGCAAATATATATTAAAAACAAAACAAAGAAACAAAAAAAAAACCCCAAACAGATCATTTTCCCCAATTGATCAAAGACATACTGTATATGACCTGCATTCAAAAATGTCACATTTAGTGACAAAAACACTAAACTGTGTCATACTAGCCCAACCATCCCTTTTCTATTGCGCTTGTCCTGTGAGTGTCCTGTGAATGGGAGTCTATCTCACCTGAATTTAGTTGTGGGATACACCCCGGACTGATCACCAGGTAATCTCTTCTAACATGACATGAATTAAAGTACAATTTTTTTTAAACCGCATGTAAGAATATAAGTGGTGAACAACTTTTATTGATTAAAAAAAAATCCTACTAAATACTGTACTAATATTACAACTAGGTCAACACATTGTGAGTTTGATGTAAGAATAACATAACGAGGTTAAGAAATATTACAATGGAAACCTCTTGTATTCAGACCGAAATGAGCTGAATAAAATAGCCATCACAAGGTGATGAAGAGTAATAATTCAGAGTGAGTTAATAGAGCCTTTGTAACGTAAAAGGCCAAACCTCCCCGAAACCTAGATATTACACAAGAAAATTGCCTCATAAAGCGGCGCGGCGCCGGTCAGATAAATAATAATTATCCCTTTTATGTAACAACGCAGTTGAATACAATCCATACACGGTACACGCGGAACACACGAGAACCTAACTCCGACGCAGCGGCTCAGTGCCGAGGCAGCACTGATGAAAAAGGCTGACGAGTGTCCCACATCACTTAACCACTGTGACGCACCGTGGACAGTCATGTCAGAGGTCACAGCATGAGAAAGTGTCCTCATGGGAAAGCTTGTTATTCTGTGAAAACTGTCAACTAAATGACTGAACACTTAAACGCAAGGAGAGTGTAAACTAAATCATTCCGAATGAGATGCTCTGAATAAATTCTCAGCACCTAAACATGCCTCATCATTTGGATTAACTGCTGTTGTCAATACAGTTTTACCTTAGATGGCTCTGAAACAATGGACAAAAAAAAAATTCGGAACTCTCGCAAATCTGTTCGCCTGGTGACAACTCCATCGATCCTGTTTCTTCATTTAAAATTTAAACTCATTTTTTTTAAGCTAACAAGATAAAATTTCTGAGCTGTTTGCACGTGTTACTGACACGTTTCAAACATTCTGACCCTCTTCAGTGGCTGAATAACAACAACCCTTGCAGTATGACGAAAGGAATTCGACATCATCGCAAAACTACAATCCTGGTAATAGTTTTAAAGTAATAATGCGAACAGGTTCCTCCAGGACTGAGCGTCGTCTTGGAGGCAAGCAGTGATGGTTATGGTTCCACGTGAGAGATGGTGGTTTGAAAGGCAAAGGTGATGTGGTCTCGGGCGTGATCGAGGTAAGGGTCAGAGAAGGTGTGGGCGTCTCCAGAGAAATGTCTCCAACGCATCAGCTCGGACATGCTGAGGTGCTTCTGGGATGAGCCACTGCGGTCATGACCAAGCTGGCACGGGCGATTGTTAGAAGCCTGATCTTCTTCCTCTTTCATATCCGAGCAGAAAGTTAAAATAAGATGAGTGTGCAAATATGGTCTTTTTTAACCGATTAAAACCGGCCCTACCGTGAACTGAGCCGTCCATGTCGCAGCTGCAGTTCAACAGGTCATGAGTTAGAGATTGCGTGTCGGAAAGGCTGAAGAGATCTCGTAGCTCGCTGGTGGAGAAGCTGGCATGCTCTGAGCCTTTGCCAAGGTCCACCACGGTCCCTGAAAGCCCCTGTTTGGACACTTGCCGCTGGAAAATGCGCTCTTCGATGGTGCCTTGAGAGGGTCACAGAAACCTACGAATGAGTCCAGTTTCCAGTGTGCCGTATTTTCCATCCATATATTTTCTACAGCGCTTTTCCTCATTCGGGTTACAGCCACAGCTGAGATGGATCCCGTCACAGCTGACTTTGGGTGAGAGGACCCAGAGAAAAAGTTGGATAATTTTATTTTAAAATATATTATTTCACTTTTAATAAGGGATCAATATAATTATGAAAAAAATTCAGCGGTCAATTTTTAAAAAATGGGCTTATCACAATGTATTTCATCTCAGTCTGTCGCTAATTATTGATATATACAAATAATACATCTTTGTTCATCTATCTATGACAGCTATGTAAAGTGACAGGCAGAACAATTAAATGCTCTTCCACATATTTGATTTAACATAGAGTAAAACCGATGAAATCTATTTCTGAACCAACATTTTGTGAGTGTCGGATGGCCAAACAAGGTGCAGGAGTAAAATATGTGCACATCATGTACGCAGCCACATCCAGTGATTATAGTAGGATGATACCTGCAGTCAGGAGACGGTAAGTGTGCACAGTCTTCTTCTGTCCGTCTCGCCACACTCGTGACATAGCCTGAACAAAGCAAAGGAGTGAATGTTCCAATGCAGCAGAACAAAACATCATCATCTTGTTGATTGTTTTGGTAGTCGTACCTGAATATCGGTGGCCGGGTTCCAGTCAAGGTCATAGAGTACCAGGTGAGAAGCCCCCACCAGATTTAGCCCGACGCCGCCAGCTTTGGAGCTGAGCAGAAACAAGAAACTGGAAGAGTAAGGACTATTGAAGCCGTCGACCAGTCGCTGCCTTTGGTTGGTGGGCGTTTGCCCGTCGAGCCGACAGAACGTGTAACCCATGTGCACACAAAGCTTCTGGAGCATGTTCAGCGTCTGAGTGTAGTTGGAAACGATAACCACCCTGCAGGGAGACACAAGAACTGTCATACCTGTAATTCAACAGACACAACACCACACAGAAATGTCTTGAATTGACAATGGCGTACTTGTCCGATGGGCTGAACTGTTTGATAGTCTTCAGGAGGTCCAACAGAACCAAAAGTTTCCCCGAGTCATCAGCGTTGAAGCTATCTGAGGAGTAGTTTTCTGGGAAAAATGGTGCTATGCCTTCATATAATGAGCTCTCCTCGGAATCATACATCATTTTGTCCTACAAAAAAAAAAAAGCATGTTGCCACAAAAAAAATTTGAATTTGAGCAGGACTTGACTGATTCAGTGAATCAAATGTCTCACCATGACAGTGGTGTGAAGCAGAGCAGGGTGGTTGCACAGCTTTTTCAGGGCGGTGATGCAGGCCAGGTGAGTGTGTGTTTGCATGGAACCCTGGAGGCAGGCTCGGAACACTCTGTGGCTGAGGAGATGCCTGTAGACATCTTGCTGCAGTGGGGACAGTCTGCAGAACAATGTCCAGTCCAGGCGCGGCGGCAGGTAGCTTTTGATGATCTCCTGTGTCCTCCTCAGGATGAACATGCCGGTAAGTCGAGAGAGCTCACACGCTCGCTCTTCCCCCAAAGATTTGTCCTCCTGTTGGCAGAGCGGCATATTGCTTTCGTTTCATACATTGACTTATAAGTGTCACATGGTAACCGGTCTCAATAAACTAGAAAATAATGGTCAACAAGTTGCCTGGACGCTCGTTTGCCTGTCGGTTGATTAGAAGGACCTGTGACGAAAGCCAAACTGTGGCAGGGTTTCTACTTTCAGGACCTGGATTTGACACCTGTGAAGATGAGTGAGTGTGTTAGTGAGTGAGTGAGTGAGTGTTACCTCTGAGCAGGAAGGCTGCCTGGAACGAAGAATGGGCTCTTCAAACACCTTCCTATACGCTGTGGTGGAGCCAAGTATGCCCGGATTAACAAACTCTATGATGGCGTAGAACTCCTGCAAGTCATTCTGCACCGGGGTACCTTCAAAATATATTTAGTAAATTCAGAGAGAGAGACCTTGTCGATTTCTCGCAGCAGTCAAGAGAGGTGCAGCTCAAGCACCTGTGAGTATGACCCTGCGAGCACAGCTCAGGCTGCTGAGGGCCGAGGACGTTTTGATGCTACTGTTCTTTAATCTGTGACCCTCGTCGCAGATGATGAGACCAAAATCCACTTTTTGCACCTGAGAACACAAAGGTGGCATTCAGGAGATCTCATTTCGTATGATTCCACAGGAAAAGTTGCGGACGGGAGGTGGGCAAACCTGTTCGAGGCAGCGCAGTAGCATTTCGTAGCTGATCACAAGAACGTCGTGCAGAGGAGACAACACAAATTGCTCGATCCTGTGGTCCTTCATACGACAACAGACAGTATAAAAAGAAACAGACAACTATGAGAAGAATGGTCCCAATAAATTCGATCACAATGTTAGATATGCCTGCACAATTTAGTCAGACCGTGTACAAAACAGCTTTTAAAAATTTGTCTTTACATATTTTCTCTATTTAGAACCAGAAACGTTTACAAACACTGTTGACAAAAAAAAAAAAAAAAAAAAAAGACCGCCGACAGCAACATATTTTTTAAATCAGTCATTCTGCATGTTAGTTGAGAGCCTACTTCCTGTTTATGGAGGATTGTGCACATTACAGAGATGCTGCTAACTATGTGATGATTACAAAATTATAATTGACTTACAAGTACGTATTTTCTATACAACCGACATATAGTGAATTTAATGCTCTTCCACTTGATGGCAGAAGGTAATTCGTGTAATTTAACCTACGTAATCGCGTGTTGTCGTTCCTACAACAGAATAAGTCACGGCACGCACATGGTGACCGAGTACATTTGAAGATCGCTTTCCTCACTTGATCCACTGTGAAAACGTTGATCCTCTCGCGACCCAGCCATTTGTTGAACTCGGCGCCCCAGTTTTGCACCAGACTACCCGGCGTCACAACCAGCGCACGCTTGGCGACCGCTTTCCCTCCGTACGGACCCTGCTTGAGCAAAGTCCAGCAGAGAGCCACGCTCTGGAGTGTTTTCCCCAGACCCATCTCATCAGCCAGGATAGCCCCGTAGCGCCCTGCGGCTCTGATGATAGAAAGAAAATGGACGCTAAACAACGGGAGAGCGCTCACAAATGTGGACACAGGATCATACCTCATGCCCATGACACATTCATAGAGAAAGAGCAGGCCTTCTCTCTGATGGGGACGCAGCTGAGCCGTCAGGTGCGGGTCAACCACCACATCAACCACAGGAAGCCCTGACTTGTTATTTGACCACTGGTGCTTGAGAGAGGGCCGGGGCATCACCAGAGCACCTAAGAATGATACAAAGGAAAACTTTACATAGAAAGAGAATCTGATTGAATAAAAGTTATTGAAGACAGTAGATATAAAACTGATTGAGTCTACACACCGGCGGCTTGTGGATCATGGCGAGGCCTGCAAATTTGTTGCTCCCTTGGTTGGGATCCAAGATGCTCCGCTCTCCCCGACAAAGAAGGGGGGCAAAAAGGTTTGGATGCTCGGCGGTGTGAAGGAGGGGGAGTCGTCTTTTGGAGGATGTCTTCTACCCGTGCTTCTTGGAAGCAACGTCCCATGGCAAACGTTTCTGCGGATATGACTCCCATCACCTCCACTTCTTTCGCTCCGATAATCAGGGTCTCTCCCTCAGTGAGTGACGCCAGCACTGACATTTTGTAGCCGCTACCTATAAGGGCAGGCCGTGCCATAACATGATTATTTTCAATATATTTTTTTTTTTGCATGCCAACCACCATGTGAAAAGTAGGAAAAAATCAAATTTCCCTTATTTGGTTCAAAAACTTTTTACAAAAAAAAAATGTTGAGTATCTTTGTGCATTTGTCATTGCAAGTGAATACCTTTCAACAGGCATTCTAACAACAGAATACTGTAGCTCAACAGATGTCACACTGAGTAAATTTTCGTGACTCGGAGAGCTAAAAAGAAATCAGCAGGCTGTGAGGATTCTCTATACAAGGTCCAGTATGATGCAATGCTCTAACTGTGGAAATTTGAGAGCAGCTACCTCGGGAGAAATGTTTAAATCTCAACTAAAGACTAACTAAAGACTGATTTATGCAGAGTTTCTTGCCTCGTTTCACCATCTTACATCTGGACTTTGGCCTGTTTTACTGTCACTTCTCCTCTAGGTGGTGATGAGTGAGGTGAGAAGATTGCTGTCGATGATTTCGAATGGACTGACCAAGACACGAAACTGAGGAGGAGCACTTCCTCAGAGGCTACCTGTGGTTCATTTCATTAACTCTCATCCTGTGTAGACAAACATTGTACAGCATCTTATCATGCGATAACTGTTGCCCACTGGACATCCACTGCGTCCCGGTCATCCTGGAAGACTGACCCCTCCATCTGTAACTCCTCATGATTTCTTCCTTTTTTTCCCCCCTCACAAATTGGTTTTCTTAGCGTATTTACTTGACCGAACCAAGGTGTTTTGAGGAAGGGGTCTGGTTGATTTTTGTGAACTGTAAAGCCCTTTGAGGACACGTGACTTAAAGCTAAACGAAAAAACCTGACATTGGTTCACAATACCTCACCCTGTCCGATGTCCTTGCCCTCCATATCCTTCAAGGTGACCGTGCGACCCTTTGTCACCAGCACGGCGTCCCCCTCCCAGCGCTTGTGTTTCTTTTTGCTGGCCTTACACCACATCACGCTGAAGTACCGGACCATGTCCTGGTTGCATTCTGTTTTTGGGACTGGATTTGAAATGGCACATCCTTGAAGGGGGCCTGTGGAAACAGACGCAAAATAGTGATGAAGAGTATCCTGGATGGACAGGCAGACCCCATCAGCAGATGTCCCTATTGCACCAGTTGTGCACTCACATCCGCTCAGAGCCACTCACATGCATTCAAGTAGAGTGCTCCCTTGCAACATTTGAAGAGAAAAACCAAGTTGAAATGTCTATGAAAAATAGGCATTCAAAAAGTAGGTCAAGTGGAGGTGTGATTTAAAAAAAAGAAAATCAAAACCTCAGTCTAGTAACTTTCTTTTAATAGAAAAAGACACCAAAAAATAGAGAAACAAAAACTAACAACACCCAACAGTCATTTCCCCAAAGTACAATATTCCATTCACTTGTATTCACTGGCAATCGATTTCATTTTCATGCCATTTTTAGCAACACACTGAATATGACAGGACAATATACAACAAAACATCCACAGTTGAACGTGGTGGAAAAGTGGGTGGCCAGACCATCATCATAGTGACATCATTTGACATGATAGCTTCCACTGTATAGCATTGTTTTAGGACTGCAACTAAGGATTATTTTAACAATCAATTAATCTGTGGATTAATTTGATTAAAAAAAACATTTTATTTTTTCCATCCCGTTCTTCAAAAAAGGACATTTTTTTCAAATTGACGTTTCAGAAAATGCAGCAACCTTCTTTTCATGATGCGATTATCAGCATCATGTCAGAAAATGTTGATCAGTGTTTTCCAAAGTAAAAGCAGATGGTTGTAGATGTTGTATTTTGATGAGGAAGAAATCTGAGAATATTTCCTGTTGAGGGAGAAATTCTAAGGATTCGAACAATCTTAGGTCTGTTCACAATTAATGAATTATCATAACTAATTATCGATTAATTTGGAAATCGGTTTGTTGTCGTGTAATAGTTGCATCTCGACATTGTTTTAAGGCTCACCGTGAGATTTTGTAGACAGTTTCACAAAATGTAAAAAGAGATCGCAGATTTTAAACCTATCCTCATCTGCCACATGGTATGGAAGTTTGATTTTAGAACATCAGGACATGGTTCAAAACGAGATACGACCCCTGAAACTGGTGTGCAAGCGCTTCGTAATTTCCGTGACATCATAGCAGCGCGACACAGTATAACCCATCAATTAATTTTACACAGCAGAGTAGGATTGAGAACATCCGGAATTTTGTGTTCTTTTCTCAAGGCGTTATTGGCATATCATTTCTGCTCTCTCTCTTTCCATTTAAGCACAAAAATTAATATTCTGTTTTGAGTGTGACTCCTCCTTGTACTGCAGTCTGTCTATCGAAACGCTTTAGGGACTGTATCACTGTGATAGAGTACTAAAAAGTGGTATTTTCTAGCCTTCCAATACCTTTGACAAAATCAATGTCAAATATTCTGATACTGAAGTGGTTGAAGTGGATCTCTTATCTCTCGTTGCAGGCCCTGCCTCAGATCAACATGTTCCTTCTTGCTAAAGAGGGACGGGCAGCCCATGTCGAAGTCGGGCCACCTTCAGCTTCTCCACTTTGATCTTAGCCCTCAAAAGTTCCTCCTCCAACTGCTGCTTCCTCTTGAGCCCCTCCCTCTTCTCCTCAAGGTACATTGCCACCTTCCTGTGATTGGCTAGCACCAATTCGTGCTCCTCTTTGGCCAGGTGCAAAGGGCGGAAGCGCTCGGACTCGTGATGAGGGTAGACATTGTTGGGGTAGATGTTGTTGGGGTAGAAGTCGTGGTGTAAAGACAGCGGCGAGGCAGAGAGGGGGATGTTGACAGACGAAGGGGCAGGAGACGAGGATGCATCGTAATCCCGGATGCCGTCTGCGTGCTGTTCTCCCATCAGCTCCGGGGCCGCCTCCAGGCGCATCTCTTCGTGCGTGGATGGGAGTGGGAGATCTGGAGGGGGTTTTACATCATCTTCGGTGTCCAGATGGACCACCTCATGGGGAATGGTGGGGACAGCCAGGGAAGCGCTGCTGCCAGGAGGCTCGATGGGAGATGGGTGCTTACTGTATAATAATCTGAGGATGAACAGCATGACAACAGTAAAAATACAAACTACATGAGGTCGATTCAAGCGTCAAAAAATGGACAGCTCCATCAGACACCTTTATGCATTCCAACAATAGTGGAATGCATGTCCTGCCTATTTTCCATTCCTCCCTGCTGAAACACACCTGATTCAAAGGACTGAGTTTGGACACCCCAGTATTAAGATGTTTGATATCGTAGTTTGTTGTATATTTACAATTAAATGATTAATACAGGGAATTACAAACAATTTTAGGCGGACGTCAATTGTTTGCGAATTTTAGCTACTTGTTGTAGGGCTCGGGTGTATGTTTGCCCATCCCTGCTCTACTGTGTGCTGAAGTTTGTAACAGTTACATTTTAAGTAAACATTAAAGCCATAAAATACAATGAAACATCAATACTATTTTGGGCATTGTTCTCAAGTACCAAATTAAAACACTAACACATTTCAAGTTCAACTCTGAACAAATAAAATCTCAAGCTCTGGACTAATATGATTATATTTATCTTTCAAATCTTGTTCTGTTGGAAATAAAAGGAGATTTCTAAAGACTACTTGTATATACACTGGAGGGATGTAGTGTGCACTCAGATTTGCTTTCATTCTTCTCTTAAGGCTAAAAAACCCCAATACAACTAACAAAATTATTTCGCAGCTTCTGCTGAATTTTTTGTTTTGCATGTTGAACTAATCTCTTGCTGGTTCTGATGAGTCACTGCGTACCTGCGCAGAGCCAGGTCTTTTTCGTGGATGGGCGCATGCTGAAACAGGTGAGGGATCATCTCCATGACTCTCTTGGTTGGCTCTGAGATGCTGGCTCTGTATTCCGGCTGGGCGTGCCTCTGTTGCATCACTTCCTGTTTGGCTGACTCCTTCAGTCTCTTGTAAAGAGTTCTGAGGCCCTGCGCTGTGCGGTGGGGCCTGTCGCCCCCCAGGGCATTGTACTGCTCCGCCACAGTGTCCCAGCACTTGTTCTTGTCCACAATGACTGCGTGTTTGTTGGTGTGTTCCTCCAGGATGCGGACGTGAGGCCGGACGAGCTTCAACAGATCCAGCTTCTCCGAGAGGGTGAAGTTTGAGGAGCGAGCTTTCCCCACCATGCTGGAAAGGAACACCGAACTGGATGCCATGTTCCAGCCCCAGTCAGGCCTTCAGCTGTCACCACCACCCCCCACCTTTCTTTCTTGTCCTGCTGCAGGATTCTCTTATTCCACTGAGACATAAAGTTAACACTGATTTAACTGCTCCATATCTCTTTTTTCTCCTCTTCCCATTCCAAATCAAACGCGGGCTGTGATATGTCACAAGCGTGAAACCTCACCACTCCTTGGTTTCCTACCTCTGTTTCCTTGCACAAGAAAATCAGGCTTCTGCCGTGCACAATAAGAATCAGGCTTAACTAGGCCAGCCTCGCTTAGGCCCCCGCCTACCTTCCAGGGTTTTGGATGAATTCCTCCCAGCTTAGACTGACGTAGCTAAGCCGTTTAAACCCAGCCCGACCTACTTACAGCTCGGCTTCTCTAAACCCCAAACCGAGCACAGCGAAACCACGTCGTCTCAACACACAACAAAAGATGGTGACACACATACACGGCGGGGGATGGGGATTTCGGTGGATATCAGTTTATTTGGGGTCGACATTGTGTTTTTTTGTGGAAAGAGTGTGCGGCGCGGGTTTAACTAACTACACGCTGGGAGGAGTTTAAGGAAGCGCGCTGCGCACGCGCGTCAGCGAGCCTCGTATTGCTGTTACATGCTAATAAAACCGTCGCCGCGAGCTATTCGTTTCCACTACCCCGCCGGGTGGGAAGCGGAGCGGCTGGCTGTACACGCCGGGCAGGGAGCCCACTTGTGTGCTCGTCAGGAGCTGAATACGTTATTCAGACCCTGCGGCTGTCGCTGTTCAGCGCCGCCGAGGTCCAGCACAGTCTACCGCACGCGTCTGTGTTGTTACTATTTCTATTATCAACCATATACGAGCGATACGCGCGGTTTGTGTCATCTACTAACCATCTTAAAGTGTAGGTATTTGTTTTTTTTCTAAATAAACAATAGTGTCTCCATTGGTGGTCTTGGCTGAAAAATTAAGGCGAGTGCTTGCATAATTCCGAATATCCACCAGAGGGAGACGTCTTGAAAATATAGTTACAGTCAACCCTGCCTATTCAAGACGATATGAGCTTTCTACAAGTTGTCACATTAATGACGGGAACGGCAATTGTTTAGAAAGTACAGAATCCCTGGAATCACTTGAATGAAAGGATATGTTCAGTGAATTGTGCAGTGCTTTATTCTTAAGTTCACGATCCAGCCCTGAGGTTCATGTTCACGAATTTAAGGACAGTGTGTTTACGGACCGTAGTACAGTTACTTACAGGCAAAGCTTTATTCTGAGTGGTATAAATGCACTAAAATTACTGCATGGTGAACACAGATCCTCATTCTTTAATTCTGAAATGTTTACCAAATATTGTAAAACAGGGAAGGTGGGGAGATTAAAAAAAATAAATCACAACTTTAATATATAATAATGTTAGCTCCTTATTCTGACGTCTTGCCTTACTAAGATCAATCATTTAAGAAAGTCGGTGATCTCCTTACCTGTTTCTCTGTTGTCTTGTGGTGTTGTGAACTCCTGTGAAGCAGCACCTGGTTCTGTCACAGCAACATTCTCATTTTCAGTTGCACTGAGTACTCGGGCCAGTGCCTTGGACAAAGTTGGTGCTGACTGGACATATGCAATTTTGTTGGGAGGTGGAGCTGCCAGACTTCTCTGGACCTGGTAGGCAAATAGTTGTGTGAGGAGAGACAATTTGAGCGGTTCTGAAAGAATCATCCAATAGGTCAAGGATTCTTTTTTTCCCCTCTCTTTTGGCCCTTTTCCACCGCGCCAGTTCCGGGTTAGTGCCCAGGTTAGCACTAGTCCTTTTTTTTTCCACCACCAAAATTGGCTCTAGTTTTAGCTCTGGTGCTGAAAATTAGTGTTTAAACTGGCGCCAATTATTTGTTGGTTTTACTGGCGCACTGATCCCCTTGAGTATGTATTTTGTTTTAATGATACAACATAATTTGTTGCAAATTATTTTGCGGGCCCCCCAAGTTACAGCTTGCAGAACCTAGTTCGATAACAACTGATAAAGATCGTTTACCTTATTCAAAGCATTGTCCAAGCCAAATTTTGAGCACTGGGTCTTGGGTTCTGCGCCAGTACATGAAGTAGCAGCTCCAGGAGGCGCAAAACGAGGCTTTTTCGCCACATTACCCCGTAGCTGACTGGGAGCTGCTGAGCGTCTCATTTTATAAACTCCTTATCTGTTAAAAAAAACCCCAGAAAACAAGATATATGAACATTATATATACAACATTGATTCCAAACCAATGTATTGTCATTAATATTTCAGTATTGTGTGTACTTTTGTGATATTTTCGGTTGGTGGTGTGAAATTAGATTTTTCTACCATAGATTATGTGATTTGGTTTGAGAGTATAATCACAGATGTGCACAGTATATTATAATTGTATTTAAATTAATTACAACCATTGCAGTCGAGTCACTCAACAGTTCAGAATGTAAAATGCGTAATTCTTCATTATTTACTGGGATCATGGTTCATTCCTAATTGAGTAAAATGCAACGACATTGGTTGATAATTAATCCAACTAGAACTATTCTTTTGATTTCTGTGTGCCAATAAGCACGACTGTGGATAGCTCAGTCACCTGTAATGCACTATCAAGATTATTTACTGAGGAGAAAAAAAATCGTTGTACTGTATACATTTTTCAGTGAACCAAAGTAAGCCTTACCTGAAACTGTCAACACATCTAGCGGCGTCCTTTGTTTGTAACAAACGACCTACAGTAAGATCTTTTGAACATAATATAGAAAATAACGATGACAACGAAAAACCGTCCTTGCGACAAATTGGAGAAGCCAACATTCGTAAAATGTTACTACTTGAGCTTGCCTCTGATCCACTGGTTGAAAGGAAGGACACTTCGATTCTCTGCTTCAAACAACAAGGCGTATGCCGGAATACGGTTATGAGTGCATGACTGTCCAAGTCTTATTTTATGTGTTGTGTTATATTACCGTATTTCATTCAACGTTTCTGTACAGCTGCATCTGTTGCGAAAGCCCTATATATCGTATTCGCTTGTATTCTATCAGTCGGATACAGTATACTGTATATTTTTCCTGTTTTGTTTTCCCGCCGAGTGAGTTCTGAAATGTGATTGGTTGTAATCCAGGAAGTATGCGAGGCAAAATGGAAAAGGGGTACGTTTGTTTTGTTACATCATAGAAATAAAATCATTTCAGACATTCAGAGTTGTTCTTTAAAACAAAGACTATTAACGTCTAACCACAGTGCCTATGAAAAATGTCCACGCCAATTTGTGTTTACATTCAGTTACATGCAGAGTTCCAGAAAGTGAAAACCCTGCCAAAGTTTGGCTTTGGCCACAAGTGCTTCAACTCAACCGGCAGGTAAATTTGCACGTTTATCTGCCGATTAGTTACAAGCACCTGTGGCTGGACCTGGATTTGCCACTGTTGGTTGAAAATCGAGAAGACGAAAGCGCTACATAAGGGACGGGGTCCAATTAACAGCCACGTGACTGACAGGGACCTATCTTTGAATAATTGATTCACTGAGGTGTGCCAAACGTGAAAAGCATTTCATTTTAACCAATTCATTGCCTGACCCCCCCTTTTTTAACTGTCTTGAAAAAATATAAGGTATCTGGAATTTAATGTGTGGAGTCTGAAAAGACAAAGAAATGTATTTTTAATATTTGTGTTTTTTTTAAATGAGTGATACTGTTATGTGTTGGAGCTCATTGTGAAACACTGTACATTGTGTCACATGGAAATTATTCATTTTCTACACTGAAAGACAATTTAGATTCATTCTGAACCTAACATATATGTTTACTGGAATGTTGGAATAACCTGAAATGCTCAGAGAAAACCTGTTGAAGCACAGGAAGTACATGCAAACTCCCCTAAATTGGGAGGTTATTGGATCAAATCTCAGCTCTGGTCTTCCAGTCTGGATTTTGGATGTTCTCCTTGCGCTTATGTGGCCAGGCTGCTCCACACTCTACCCACATTCTAAAAAAAAAAAAAAAGAAAAAAAAAAGCATGTTAAATACATGAAAGAAATTGTCCATGGGGGTGAGTTTGTAAGGTTACTGTCTACATGTAAACTGCTATTGGGTGGCAATCAGTCGCAGGACTCGCAGGTGTAAACCACCTCTCACCCAAATTAAGATGGGGTAGGCTCACTATATTTTTCGGCAACTACAGCGATTCAAAGCATACACTATATTATTGTGTGTAATTAATCAAAACTTTTGAAATCGTCTGATGCTATTTCTGTAAAAAAAAACAAAAACATTAACCCATCAAAAATGGATGGGATGACATCCATGTGTTATGGGGTGTTGATTTTTGACGTCATCTGCTGTTGTGCACTCTGTAATCCAATCAAGGAAGGAGAGAGTTTAATCCAAATTAATCCCACATCCAGAGATAGAGGCCTACAGGGAAATGCAGTGGTAATTTTAATTGCAAGACCGTTAAACAGCTCACCTGGTAACACAGGACAAAGGCGCCATACATCAGCATGTGAGTATCAACTGTTATTCTATCTCATTTGTCGCTCTGATGTGGTCTGACTGTCGTTTGACAGCTGCTTTCCTGTATCCTCCAATCCTTTGTTGTCAGGGATACCACTCCATGGAGATGCACTCCCAGAGGCAGGGGTGGGATATAGGAGAGAGGGGATCCTCATCTTGATGGAGCAACGAGAAAAGAAGCCGAGAAGAGCATAGTTTGGGGAGAAGAGTCACCTGTGGAGGTCACCAAATCAACCGAAAGAAGAAAAGGTGAAACATCAGGTGAGCACTGGATATAAACGGGATGTAGTCAGTGATGGGCCAAGCCTTTAAATAGGTCTGTCAGCAGAACATGACACCATTACAAGTGTTATACTGTACATGAATATAGGATTTTGATGTTTGCATCCATAATTACATTTCATGTTTAAGAAAACATTTGAGGGGGGGGGGTGCTGAGCAATCATTATTAGTTAGCTTTCTCCTACTCTGCGTGGTCTGTTGTAATTCTTGCTTTTTTCAGGATGGGTTACGACCGGGAGAGGTTTGTGGGCTACGTGAACGAGGGCCTCCTGTGCTGTGTTTGTCGCGACGTGTTGCGACGCCCCCTCCAGGCACCCTGCGAGCATGCCTTCTGCAGCGCCTGCATCAGTAGCTGGCTGCTCCATCATCACACATGTCCCGAAGACCGGCAGCCGCTGGACGTCGGTAGCCTCAAGCCTCTCTACAGGTCGTGTGCAAGTCGGTTGATACTGTAGTATTCATATTGTGGCGAAGCAAGAGGGTTCCCCATCTCTTGCACAAAGTCAGCTGGGATAGGCTCCAGCTCACCAGTGACACTTTGGAGCGCAAGTGCTATAAAACGTACATGGACAAATGAAATGGAAATGAATGAAAGTGGAATTAAATACAATTCAGATTTCATTTTTCGACTTAGGTTTCGTGTGTGTTTGTGTTCACAGGTACATGCGTAACGATCTGAACCGTCTGCAGATCCGCTGTGTAAATGCAGGACAAGGCTGTGAGACGGTGTGCTCTTTGGAGAACCTTCACACGCACGAGGAGGAGTGTGACTTTGCCTTTTTGTCATGCTCTAACTCGGGTATGAAGACTTACTTTTCACCATATCAAATCATTCACTATTAATATATATTTGGAAAACAGCGTAGACCAATATCCACGTGTAGTGTAAAGGTAATCTGAAACCAATGGCAATCAATGTGTGAGAATAACAGGTGGCTCCATTGTTGCCATGGTGACCATACGAGTGGATCTACCGGGCTTGCTTGTTCAGGGGGCAGCCGGGGTCAACTTCCCATAATTTTTTAATAGGTTTTTGTGTACAAACCATGCTCTTGTTCTCGCAACATGACGGCAACACGTTTTCGCTGACCGGAGACGACTACATTTGTCATCATTGTGGTAGGGATGGCAAGCGTGTGGAATTGTTACATGCTGCAGTGTGCAACCTTTGGCTTCCTGTGATCGTTGTACAGTATCTGCTTCCAAATAGGTTTTCTGTATTAGGGGTGGGCATTTGAGTCATTTTACTCAATTGGCCATGGGGAAAATCATGTCACAAAGTTTGTTTTGTCACTGATGTGGTTCAATCCCAACCAACTCTTGACATTGACATCTTGACTTTGAAGTCAAGATGGCGCCCGAGTAGGCAGCCGTCTGCAAGTGCTCTCATGAACCTTGCTTTTTTTTGTTGTTTTTGTGTTTGTTTTGTCACTTTGTGTTTGTTGTTACGTCGTGTGGACCTGATGTGGACTTTTTTCAGCATTGTTTGGCCACGACATTCATCAAGGAGGAGACTCTGTGCTTGGTGGTTGCGCCTTCTCGGCAGCATGGATATACCAGCACTGTTTTTGACTGGGAGGAATGTCGGCGCCATTTAACTGTCGTTGCTGGACAGTCCCGGGGCGCTTGTGTCTTGCGCCTGTAATGGGCAGCATTTTTCACAGCCCCGCTTTGTTCAGCGGAGAGATCGGTGCTGTTGAACGGTCTGCGGCTGGATGGGATGGGTGACTGCTGGAGCTCTGGACAAGGAAAAAGGAGGATTGGCGTGGAGCGTGGCTGCGTATTTGGAACTGAGAGTCGGTGCTTGGAATTGAAGCGGATTTACATGGGACAGGAGGAGTAAAAAAATCCCTTTTTT
>CAAKHF010025480.1:3544-27670 GCA_901007745.1 Hippocampus kuda | reverse complement strand
GGCAGCCGTCTGCAAGTGCTCTCATGAACCTTGCTTTTTTTTGTTGTTTTTGTGTTTGTTTTGTCACTTTGTGTTTGTTGTTACGTCGTGTGGACCTGATGTGGACTTTTTTCAGCATTGTTTGGCCACGACATTCATCAAGGAGGAGACTCTGTGCTTGGTGGTTGCGCCTTCTCGGCAGCATGGATATACCAGCACTGTTTTTGACTGGGAGGAATGTCGGCGCCATTTAACTGTCGTTGCTGGACAGTCCCGGGGCGCTTGTGTCTTGCGCCTGTAATGGGCAGCATTTTTCACAGCCCCGCTTTGTTCAGCGGAGAGATCGGTGCTGTTGAACGGTCTGCGGCTGGATGGATGTCAGGCTTGAGGAGCCGACGATGACAAGAAAGGAGCGTTAGCGCGGAGCGCCGATGCGGATTTGGAACTGGGAGTCGCGGCTTGGAGTTTGAGGCGGGATTACGTGGGACAGGAGAAGTGAACTACTCTCTTTTCGTCAATGGACGCTACAGCTTCGTGTTTGCTTTCAAAACTTAGCTTGTAGCAGACGTGTGCACAGTTTCAGCATGACGTCTCTGATCCACTGGTGAAAGGACACTTTGATCCTCTCCTCTTTCATCTATAACTGCTTCAGACAACAAAGTGTATGCAGAAAAGTGGTGAAGATTGCACGACTGTCTTGTGTCCTATGTGTTGTGTTATTTTTGTTGACTTCAAAATGGCGCCGCGAGAGTGGCTGCCTTTCCAGCAGCTCCTATATTTTGTTGTTCTACTTCTTCCTTTCATAACTTTGCTGCTGTGAATTGGGAATTTCTCCATTGTGAGACTAATAAAGGTTTTCTTATCTTATCTTAACTCTCGGAGCTGCTCGGGACCCGAGGCAACTGCCTGGGTTGCCTTGCCCTGTTGCAGCATCTCTGGCTTTAAGAAGCTATGATTCAACAACCAACAGAAATGTAGACAATCATTTTACATTTTACCCAGCGCTAGTGTGGAAACATAATGCACTGCAATATCCACTTTTTTTTTGTATGAAAAAAAACCACCCCTTGTGCATTGCAGGGTGTCCTGCACAAGTCGAGAGACGCGGTTTGGAGGCTCACCTGTCTGAATGTAACTTCTGCAGCCGAGAATGTCCCAACGGCTGCGGCCACACTCTTCTGTCCACCGAGATGTCACAACACAACTGCGTGGCAGAGCTGCGTTCTGAAGTGGAAATGCTGCGGTATGTAACCATGAGTGGAGCAGGGCCACCGCCTGTCACTTGTCATGAATTACATTCAAACGTGCACCACAAAGGGTTGAGATGCTGTGCAAGGTGGAGGAGGTGAGACGGGAGATGGAGTCTCGCTTGGACTCGCAGAGGAGACACATGGTGCAGAAGGAGTCACAATTGAAGAACGAAGTTGAGGAGGTGAAGGTAACATGACCACAAATAACAACTTAAGCTTCAAGTCTTAGTGGACTTAAACTTCATTTGGATTTTGAGTTTTTTTCCCTCCCCCCCACATTAAATAATGGAATTGGTTCCTTAATATGTAGCAACTTTATTTTATTTTTTTTTACTTTGTATTGTTAAATAATTGGTAAATGTATTTACATGTCTTGTAAATCACACAAAAAATTATTAGTCAAACAATTACAACATACTGTTACACATTTATTTGATGTGATAGGCTATTTAGATTATAAGCAACAGAATTTAAAAATGAGAATGAATCATTCTATGAATAAAATACAATAAACTATTTTAGAAATACAGTATTATACACATTTTTTTTAACTTTACGTCATCGACATATATCCTGGGCCATTTGTTCATTTTAAAAGTCCAATGTGGCCCAATTCCCAATTATACAATTTATGCCCTCGAATTTAGGACATTAAAATGAGAAATTGCGAATAATTTGACATTTGCAATGACATTTTTCTGTCTGTCCTGCACAGGGCCAGTTATCCCGTGTGATCTGTGACGTGCGTGCCCTACTTGGAGCAGAACGTCTAAGGCGACAGGAGCTGGCAGAGATAGAGCTGGAGAAGAGAGAACTGCTGGAGCTCCTCAGAGACCTGCACCCCGTCAGGAATCAGCAGTCTGACAACCAGTTGGGCCGAGACCATCTTAAGGAAGACCGGCAGACATCCGAATGGCAAGCTACCTTCCAGCCACTGAGGCAGCAGCGGAGGGAGGCTTCTTTAAATCTACCCAGTGTATCGCTTCACTCGTCTCAGGCTTTAAACGGACCTGGTTGTCCTCCTTCACCTCAGTCGGGTGAAGGTGCACGTAAGAGCGGAACCCAGAGTGTAACGCTGGACTGCATCAAAAAGAAGAGCCGTGAGGTGACGGTTATCTGAATAGGCCGGATCGAAGGCGAGCCAAATAAGAATAGATTTTTAAAAATAAATAAAGCCAATTTTGACTATAGAGCAGTGAGTTGTATCCTTAAGAATTTTAGAAGCAATACTGAGAAGATATAATTCTTTTTGTTTCATTTAATTTCACAGTAAACTTCCACTTGAAGTGGCATGAAACAGTTTGTGACCTCTTTTTCAAAAATTGTTCATTATCTGTCCAACAGCAGCGTCTTGTAAAATGAATTGAGTACGCTGCCACAATACACCGGTCGTATCCCAAAAGTTTGCGACATCTCGTATCTCAAGGGAACGCTCTCTTCAAGACTCTGGATCATGTAAATGATCGGTCGGTGAGATTAAAGAACAAAGCACCACATATGTGGTCCACGGGACATACCATGGACACACCACCCCTACTTTAAAGGGATTATGACAATTTATATTTATTTTTTGAGTTTCCCAAGTTGCTTCAGAGTAGCAATCAATGATGTGAAACTAGAAACAGAACCTCAATAACCAGTACTATGAATTTTATTCTCTGGTTACAACTCAATAACAAATCAACACAAAGATATCCACAGACACCATTCCATGGAGATAGCATAAAACAACCTAATTGGTCCGTTTGGAGCCTTGGCAGGCTTTCAGTCAATGCCCAGGTGAATTTACCTGGTGAAGGAGCGAACGTGTCGGCCCCTACCGCCTCCACTCCCTCCCCCGCTGCCAAACTTGCTCACCTGGGAGCCCCTCCCGCCTCCACCACCTCCACCTCCGACGTTGCCGCCTCCGCCACCTCCAGCGCTTAGCCACGAAAGCCCGGTGCCACCTCGGCCGCGTGGAGCGCGATCACGTGGAGCCAAGCGATATGCATCTGGGAAGTTAAGATGGGAGGAAACGTTTAGCAATTCACCGAGCATCCAGTTGGCACAGTTGTGGGTGCTTGTGTGTCAGTTCTTACTTGCAGGAAGTTGTCGTGAGGGCAGAGGTCCTCGCGTGAAGTTGCTTTGGCCTCCGCGTGGTTCGCTGTAGGTTCCTCTGTGAGTGATGGCGGGCACTTGAGCGCTCCATGATGAACCTCGGCCTCCGTCTCGGCGAGGGTAGTTACCTGTGGAACCAAGAGGCTCTTATCGCCCTCTGTTGGACAACCTCGGGTACACTTTGGACCTGAAGTATGTGCTGACATGTAGCAAATATTTTGCTGAGGTTGCCTTGCCGCATCTACATAAAGTAGCTCTTTTAATCAACTGTTGCTGACAAAAAAAAAAAAAAATCTTAAATGTTTTAATTGTATTTACTCATTTTATATATGTTGCCTGTTATAACACTGACTGGTCTTGCATGCAGCCCTCATACCATGTACCTTGGAAATTTTCTAGAAGAATACTGTACTGAAAAAAGATGAATATTGGGCTAAGATACTGCTGCCAGCTGCAAAAAAACAAAACAAGGAATTGGGGGAGGACAAAAATTCCATCAAAGGACCAGAGGACATTTACAATCGGAGAAATCTTCCAAATGGAAAAAACTAATGCCCAGACTGAGACAACAAGCACTGCAAGTGAATACGAAATTGAGACAATGGACAATATGTGGACAAACTCGATAGACTGATTGCTGATGCCCAGCATTCTATTTTATCGATTTTTTTTGGTGGGGGGGTTGTTTTGTTGCTTATGGTAACTGTTTGTATGCAACTGCTTAAAAACGAATCAAATGAAAGTGCTCCTTGCAACCCCCCAGTAAATAAATACATAAATAAATAAACTGTCTGATTATTATGTTGTTGCGACTTTCTGCTTGTCCCATCAGGGGTTGCCGCAGCGACGTAATCACATGATTTATTTTGAGAGTTTTCACCCTGGATTTTTTTTTTTTTAATCCACATTTGGGACCAGCAGCGGTTGGGTATTGGGGCGCTGGCCAGAAATCGAACCCGCACATCAATAAAAGGAAGCAGCATATACCAGCATATCACCACTGCAAATGGTCATCATGCTGTATATATTGTACGGGGATCCTGAGGTATAATATTTCAGAGCATGTGAAAGTTGCATTTGGTTGTTGCTTACCAGAGAGTAGTACACTTTTAGGCTGCGGTGGGGTGAAAAAGCGAGTCTGATTGTGGAAGGTGGCCCTGCCTCTGTTTCCAGTGAAGAGTCCTCTGGTGGGCAGCTTCGGGGAGCTTTTTAGGGGCCGCTTGGGAGGCAAAAGTCCAATTGGGGTGGTAATGTCTTTAAACTCAGCTGCCACAAAGTCATCCACGTGCATGCTGGGAGGACGGGAAGTGTTCTGTTTGCGCTGGCGGAAGATGTCATGGGGTCGGCAAAAGTTCTGTCCTAATCCCCCTCGACCTCCTCGGCCACGCGGAGCCGCCATGATGTGTGCTCTCTTCGCAGGTTCCACATAGTCTGATTTACCACTGCAACCAATCATTCAGTTAAGGACATTTTACGTGTGTCAAACCTGCTCAGCCCCGACATGATTATGATGTGCTACCTGGATGTAATGAAAGTCTCGTGCTTGTGCCTCCCCAGTCGGAAGCCCTTTTGAGCCTTGGCGTGACCTGGCGAGGAGGGCTCAGACAGGAAGGAGCGCTCCAGCTCTGCCTTCAAGTCCAGTTCTGGGCAACATTCCTGAGCCAAACCCACCAGATCCACTTTCACCTATGACAAGCATCCACACAATCGCGTTAAGGGACAAATAAGGATCTTGTCTCATTTTGCTAACAAACTGACTGACTCAATGTGACCAAAAAGCTACTGTATTACTCTGTTGTATGAATGGTATCAGGCGAATACTCAGGTTTAGTGTGCCTTCTGCCATCTAGTGGAACAGTATTTAATTCTTCTGCTCATAACCGGTACTATACATCACTATCCTAGCTAAAGGAACAACACTAAATTATTTGTAGTAAATACATATTCTGAGAGGGAAATAAAAAAGTAAAACTGGATCATTTCCCGTAGCACACAGTGATGATCTTACACGACACGCCGCGCACCATAGTAGTTGGGGACCACTGTTTGAGAGAAAACTGGAGTACTCACCATGTCAAGTTCAGTCTCTATATCATCCGTTTGGAAAGGAGAGAACCAAAGAGCCTTAAGTTGCTCATCAAGTGCTTCGGAAAGAATAAAAACGGTCCTACAGATTGAATAAAATGAGGGAGGATAGTTTAAAGTTTGGTCAGGTTTAGTTTCACGGCAAGTTCAAGCGGAATGAGCACAAGTGCATTGTTTCATTTCTGTGTATTATCAGCAGCCGTACCTGTGATTAAACTGAGTTGCGAGAGTCTCAGGCGCTGGCAGAGTGGGCTCGGTATCAACTGCAGGAGGCTCATCCCCAGCAGCCTCCAGCATTTGCCTCAGGACCGTCACGCTCTCCAATAGGGTCTCCAGTGAATCATCCTCCTTACAAAGTTTCTGCAAGGAAAACGATAACAACATGTGATCGAATACAAATCTACATCAACTTTTATTCTGTCGGAATCCAATGAAGGAAACTTGGACTTTATTTGTACCTTGATTTGTTTCTCGAAAGTCAGAAGAGGATGAGAGTCTGACTTTTCCCACTGCAGGAGAGCCTTCATCTCAGATCCACTCAGTAACCGTGGAGGAGGAACAAAGGATGTCTCCTCGACGGATGCCTGGCCCTCCTCATGACACTAGAGTCATAAACACACGCACCCTTACTATAAATTGCCTCTAATCAAGACATTTGTGTCCGTAAATAAAAATAAGGTAGATGAAAATATATATACATTTTTCACAAAATAAGGTAGATAAAAATATATACATTTTTCACAAAAAAGTTTCAGGACACATCGCACACGTTTTAGGTTTATCCACAGATTTTACTCGAAAGACGAGTATCCCTAACTTTTGTGGGGAGCGTACACATGAGCAAATCTTACCACTGGTTCTGTGTTGACAATCTGTCGGAGGAAGTCCAACAAAGCTGAGAGCAGGTCTGCAGAGTCCTTGATGAAGGGAAACACCAATCTCTTCAGAAGTGAGAATAAGCCAGTATTGTGTTTCTTCAGAGCTCTGAAAAAATTGTACCACATTTGACAGAGGTTTAGAGAAGTGCAATAGTGCTTGTAGGAAAACAAGTCTCAAAGGTAACTCTTTGTGGGGGAAAAGGAGAGAAAACAGTGGTAGTATTTACACTTTGAGATGGTAAAGTCCATAGTCGTGCTCCGTGAGGAATGTTAAAGTCCTGATACAGGTAAGAAGAAGAGGTGCACTGCTGTTTCTATTTGCCAAAACCTCCATCAAGGAGTTGCAAATGGCTGACAGCATCTCTCGGCCTGGGAGTGCATTGGCCAGCTGTTCCACCTCTGACACGCAGCTGTCACCTCCTTGAGATATCACCAGAGAAATATCCTAGAAAAAAAATGGCGTTACATCTTAAAGACTTACATTATTAAATACAAGGGATCAAACATGGAAAAAAATGGAATTATGACCCAACTGGATCTTGTGCAACCAACCAACTCCCATAATACAGTGCAGCTTTTGCGATGCATTATGGAATGTGATAACCATTTTAGGCAACAAAGATATTTGAAGCACGGAGCCAGCCACGCCAAAACTGCTCGTAAAACCGAAAATAGCATTTCACCTGAGGTCATTTCTATTTCAGAAATTTGGACAAAAACCAAACTGTAAAAACCGGATTGTTCGTGAACCAAGGTTCCACTGTATTTTATAAGGTGGTAATTGTAAAATTTGGAGAACCACTATCTCAAAACGGTCAAGTGTCACTTCCGTATATTCCCTTGATGCAATTCAAAGTTTCCTATCATCTAGTGCTTTGGTGGCATCTAGTGTATTATAAAAAGCAAATAACCAACACGAGTTGAGCTTTTTAGCAAATAATAGCTTCCACAGTGGGGGAAAAAAAAAACATGAATTTGAGAGGGGTGGGTTACGATACTCTTTATGCTCTGTTGACTTTACTTACCTGGTCACACAGTGACTGTATTATTGTTCCCATTAGTTCGCTGCATTGTTGTTGCTGTAACGAGTGGTTGGCAGGGGGCACCAGCAGAGGCAGCAGCAAGGGGAAGAGATCTGCCAGTTGTTCATCTCCAGACACCGACCCAGAGAGCAGGTGTAGCGTGGCACATTTACAAGCTCTCTGTGATGCTAGCGCATCAGTCAAAGAAAGCAGCCGCAAGACCTGGGCCCAGCACGGGGCTTTCCCCTCCACCCTGCAAGAGGAATGTTTTGCTATCAGTAAGTTTACAGTCATTAAACGTCACCATGGTGCACAGTGGTGTCCTTCACTTACGGCTGTAACTCCTCCAACAGCAGTTCCAGCAAACTTTTCATGATGAGGGTGGCGGTGGGAGAAGACAGGTCAGCCAGCTGAAGACACACTCTCCTGAGAATGGCCAAGAGCGGAGGGCAGCTGGTGGCGCACACGCATTGCAAAGCCTCGGAGAACACTTTCCACTGTGCCCGGATGTGCATACTCCACAGCTTCCTCGTGTTTAAGGCCACTGCAACGTCTTGTACCGACAACACCTGCGCAAACAACAACATAGGCATGTAACTATAAAAAGGATGGAGCAGAGTCGATTGCGGTGAGCTGAAGTACCTGAGTGCTTTGCATTGGAAGGGGCAGCGGCAGGAGCTCAGTCAACAGTGTTAGACCAGAGAAGAGTCCTTCGGGAGCCTTCAGTAATGATAGTAAAACTTCCTTGAGCATCAGTGACCATGTGTTACTGGCCAGAGTCTCTTCTGTATGCGTCACCTGTAAGGAATTTATAGCTGACTCAATATCATATTCAAGGAGCAAAGACTTTCCCCCCTAAACCTCACACACCTCTTCATTGACACCTTGCGTAAAAGTGAGGAGCACATCAACAATAAGAGCCTGCACTCTGGTTTCCTCCCCATCCAGTCGTCCCGATGCAGGGATGGAGCAAACTATCATGTGGAGCATGACCAACACGTTGGCCACGCGAGTGTCTCTGAACTGGAAGGCACCTCCGCGGAGCAGCTCTGTCAGCATGGTGCGCAACAACCGCAGCGTGCTGATGCACACGTGGAGGATCATGCAGCGCTGTGGCGTGGGGCCCATGTTTCCGTGCAAGCGCCACGGCTGTATTAGCACCCCGCACAGCTTTTGCAGGACGCGCACGCATGTATCCAGACCCTCGCCGGAGAACAGCTGAACACAGGCAAGACTCCACTTCAGGTCCCTTTGCTGACCTGGAGGAACATGGTGGTCAGGTGCTTTTATTGAGTCAAATACAGAGAAAGCCAAACAGAAAAAAAGATTAGGTGCACTGCTTATTACAGTAGAACGTGGATTCTCATCTTGTAGTTCAGTACCATTTTAACCAGGTTAGAGAGAGAACATGAATGGATAATTCGTGGACAGCTAATCAAAACAATTATTGGGGTTTCAATAATTTTCTTGATTTTGCATTTCACTCATTCACTCCCAAAGACGTTTTTAAACGTCTTTTCAGACTTGGTCTAGAATTGGCTGGTACTGAATGAGTTAACAACAAAACAAACACACAATCCAATATCAAAGTGCATTGGCTGTGTCTATCCTTGACCATTCGTGGGAGCACTACAATACATTCTAACTAATGTGGTATTGAATTAGCTAACAAACAGGCCATTGTATGAGCCACTTCTGCTCTGCACAAGACGTATTGCAATTTATCTTCTTTATTCAGTGTGAACTGATCCCATACTTTGGATTTTCTTTTAACGCATCTCTTTGACGCAATGTTTGGCGCAGGATATGAAAAACTAGGATAAGAATTTCCTGTTGCACAAGCTTTATTACTATTTACCTCCAACAGAAGGCGGGGGGCAGGCAACGTGGCAGATCACCCTGAGAGCAGTGACCAATCCAGTTCCCTCTGGAGTCAACACATTTTCCACATTCTGAAGAAATGAGACGGTACACGTAAAAACGAGATACAGCAGTATCGCTTTTATGCAGCATCGGTTTAAACATGCAATGGTGAAGGCATATGTTTGAGCAGTCCAGACATGTCAGCACTATCATGCATAACAACAGGATCTACAGAATAACAGGCGATTCAGGTTTGTTATTAGATGAGATCATTTTGGTAAATATGTGCCTTGGATTATGCTTGCTGCATGTTTGGTCTAGCAAGTTATAAAATCGCACTATTTTGATAGAATACAGTGCCGTCTTGAATTTGAAAGAGCAATTCTGTACCTGTTTGACATATTCCAGAAGTGGTAAGATGCTGCCGATCTCAAAGCGCAGTTTTTCCAAAGGCTCCAGCCATTTGTTGAGCTCTAAAGAACATCAATCAGCATAATCATTGTGAAGATGCACTCCGACAATAACTATGAAACAATGCAAATTCCTCATTTGTCATATTCACCCTGGAGCTTGGCATTGGTCTCATCCGCCTTGGCTATGGAGAGCAGTGGAGCAGCATACTGTTCCATCATGCGCAGTTCATTTGAGCTTTGCACCACCAGTAAGATGAGCATACACGCATAGTTATATGTCACTGCTTTGCGAGTCTTGGCCTCACTTTAAGGGGGGGAAAAAAATATAAAAATCCTTTACAAACAGACATGACTAAAAATTAGGGTTGGGTGATATGGAACAAGAAGAGGATCTCACCCTTGTCCTTCTTTGCTGTAGTGCTGCAATAGTGTGACCAGACAGGACAAGTTGTTGTCCAAACTCAAAACGTGTGCCACAGCACTGCGGCCCGTCACAGTGAATGTCATCAGGTAGAGTGAATGGAGCATGGCCAGGACCTCCGGATTGTCACCTTCATCCAAGTTCACTGATCCAGCTACGCCTGAGGTCACATGGCTCATGAGCTCCGAGACCCCTTGGAGAGCATGGAGGGCCTGCATGAGCCAAACGCCAAAGCCTTCTTCACCAAAACCGGGCCCGGTGAGAGCTCCCTCGCCTCCCGTGAAGGCCGTCTCCTCCCCGTCGTTCTCGGCCACGGATGCGAGAAGGCGCAGGAGTAAGTTGGTGGGAGTGGGTTGGGCGAGAAGGAAAAGCAGACCCGACTGCGTGAGCGACAGGAAGCGAAGGAGCTCTCTCACGGCTTGAATGATGCCCAAGTGTCCAGCCGCCGCTGCTGCAGAAAGCACCACTGATGTGCTCTCCAGAAAATGGCAAGCATGCAAGTACCTGGAGATGATTAAAGTCAACCTTGGCGGTACAAATGAATTCTGATATAAACTTTGGAACCAAGTGTGGAGGAATAAGTACCTATAAAGTGTTGGGTATGGATCATCTCTCTCCTGTGGTCCTGTTATTCTAACAGAAGTTGGAAATGCTTTCCCCGGGGGCTGCACCATGCAATGAGGGGCGGTCTCCAGCAGCTGATACAACTCCTCCAAAGCACCCACCAACCGATCGAGCTCTGCTTCACTCACAGCGGAGGAACTCAGGGCCGGCTCCTCCTCCATTGGCGTGTCAACGTCCTCCATATCCTCCTGAAAAGTAACCGTTGACATTTTTGTGTCATCAAAAAAAACAAACCAATACCAAATGAAATGAATAATTAATAAAATGATCAATCTACATGTGTGTGCGAGTTAGTGTGTACCTGCTGTGGCTCACTCCATGCTGCTGCTGTACGGCGAAGGTCAAGCAGTACCTCAAAAATGTGGCTTTTCTGAAGAATGGCATTGCCGGCAGTTATGACCCTCACCGTTTCATCACGTAGGAACAGCTGCACTAAACGCTGTGAAGGATACGATTTTAGAACTTGGGAAACATGTATTGCATTAGAAAGAAAAAAAAAAAAAACGGATGCAAACCTGATAGCCACTCTTCTCTGTCTCGCCAGCGTCGAGGAAAGCTTCTACCCCAACAGCAGAACTGATGAGAGCGTCAAGTGCCCTGAGAAGACTCAGTTTCAATGTGGAGGAGACGTGGTCCCTATGGAGGAGATCCAACAGGACGTCCAGAGCTCCGTCACGAAGGAGCGCCTTCAGGCCCTGTGGACACTCCGCTAGATACGACGCTAGCTTGGCACCTGCTTTCAGTTGTCTGAGGTTCAGAGCAATTGGTTGTGTGAGGGCAATCTCCATACTTAATGCTTGGAGAGCCCACTGGGCTAAAAGGCTGACATGCTCTTCCCTGGCCACACACTCGCCCTGTTTAATGAGGCACACCAAGCCCTTGGCAAGAAGTCCTGAGGCTTCTTCCAAGGCAGTGACCCAGCGGACATCTCTGTCTTCTCCAATGCTTCCTAGCAGTTCTTTCAGCTGCACAAAGGCATCAGTGTCCTCTCCACCTGCTACTTCCTCAGGACTGCTGGAGTCCTTGGGCTCCTCCACGCGGGGTTTCTCAAGTTGGGTGTCGAAAAGTGACTTGTACGGAGGCGTGAAGTAGACAAGTGGTCGGAGTTCTCGTTCGTAGGGGTCAAACTGGACTGGTGGGACAGATGCAAGGTCCTCAGGTGTGTAGTCCATGTCAAAGGAGGGCAGCTTAAAGGTGCCGTTATCCAGGTCATCCTCATCACTGGAAATCTGCTCATAGCCGTCATCACCTAAATAACAGACAAGACAAAACAGGATACACATTGGACTATTTATCGACTGCATTGTAAATGAAGGTACTTCTGAGATATATAAAGAGAATGAGAGCAAGGAACATAGTGACAAATGAAAAGAAGTATACCTCTTTTCATGTTCAAGAATAGATGAGCTGTGTTCCGAATCATTCACGCGGTCCTGACTTCCTAATCACGAGATAGGGATTTTTATGTCGTGCACTACATAGTTTACTAACTTAACTCATCAAATGAAAAATAATTTTGCATACAAATGCTTAGTGACAAAAGAAGAAAGTTCATCGTTAACACCGAACATGGCGGTATACTTCAGTGTTGGCTGAAGGAGGTATCTCCTCAGCTTTCAAATGTAAAAACTTTCGATTCCACTTTCGACCTCGAAATGTTCTGTTGAATATACCTATCACACAACCTCAAGGTATCACCCGTTAAACAACTAAGGTTCTTTTTCGGTCAGATCATTATTTTGAACTCACCAATGAGTTTTTCGACTTCTTTTCAAGATGCATTATGGGATACATTGAGGGCACGATCGTGATAAACAGAGCGATAACATGTACTCACTAAATATTTGAGCAGCAATTTTTTTAGTGGCTAGCGAGTGATTCTGAACACAGCCATACAGACCTGATGACAGCTTCACTTCCAAACATGCAGGTTCTGTTGAACATGCAGGGCACAATGACGGCATTACTTTGAAGCGTAGAATTGCTGACCACTAGCCTGGTTAGTTGAGGGTGTTGATGGAGGCAGCATGCCACAGCAAAGTCGTCTTTTTCACTCAGTCCAAAATGGACCCAATTCACGTAACCCTCACAAGTCCAATGAGCTTGTGTTCGGTTGATGCTGTACTTTAAGGGAGTCTCGAGTTTTGTGTCCATTTGAGACTGGAGACTGTACTTCTCCCACCAAACAACTCCCCTACCTTCCTCCATCTCCTCGTCCTCACCCTCATCGTCCTCTTCTTCCTCGTCCTCTGGAACGCTCCCCTCCGTCCGCACGTCTTCTTCCTCCTCTTGCTCCTCCTCTTCGTCCTCACCCTCCTCCTGTTCAGCGTCGGAGTATGCTTCCTCGGCAGCCAGCGACCTTTCAGGCGACACAGTCTCCAGGTAGTCCTCACGGCCCTCACGTGGCTCAACTTTGACCATGCCCACTGTTGACATCACAGTCAAGATGACGTTAAACGGAAAATAAAACCACTGCTGTTTCTCACAGGGGATATGTTACAGATGACCCATCATGGGTGAAAATGTACAATATGGGGTTGCACGGTATGCCAGTACTAAAAAAGCCCGGCGATACGGCAGTATCAAAACTGAACAATTGCACATGCCTGTATTTCCATGTCGCTCAACAGGTAGGAAACATTTCAGCAAAAAAGTCATAAGTGGGCTTCCTTCAAGATGTTATATGTCACTCTTATAAAATAAGCACATTATTTGTATGTAGAAAGTACAAGAGGCTCATGAGCACGCTGCAGGAGTAGAGTACAATATGCCACAAGTCCCGGTTTAAGTTTATTCTTTGAATCTGACATCCAAAAGAAAGACAATTAAAGACTGCACAGCATTAAAATGTTAAAGCTAACCACATCATGTCATCTAGAACCAGCTAGCTTACAGTTAACATATTGTCAGCCTCTGAAAGTAATGACCCTAAGTCAAAATTTGACAAAGTTTATTGTGGTCACCTCTGCTAAATTCGGCTGCATCCTTAGTTAAACAGATCATTCAATTATCGTCCTGAAATGAATTTATTAATTCATAGAAGCTAATCAGAACATGGTTCCGTTTTTTTACCACAATGGGCTCACGAAAATCTGCATCAATTTTACGAGAATTATAAACCTTCAAACAGCTGACTACTTTAACACAAACAAAAACCCCCAGATATGGAGCTGCAATGCCTCATTATCCATTTAATTAAGACACGTGCATGCAAAGAACGTGTATGTACAGTATACGTTAATGCCCGATAGTGAGCTGTGGCTGACAGCAGATCCTGTTTACGTGTGCTAATTGTGTTAGTGTTTCATTGGTCTACCGACATTCAATAAATGGCTCGAAAGCATATTGGTGACTTTGCCTCTCCTTTCCCAAATGCGAGGGCATTACAGTAAGTATCCTGTGAAAATCGATTGCTGAGAAAAATCCGCAAATGATGAACCAAAACAAAGTGAGGAAAACACTAATATAAGTGGGAAAGTAAGTTGTGTTACTTACTGCTTGGTCCTGGTGCTTGGACTTGCTCTTCTTCGTCGTCATCAGGGGGTGGGGGTCCAGGTGGAGTGCGAGGCCCTCGGGGTGCTGGTCGTGGTGGGCTGCCATTGTATTGGTCATCTTTTTCCCACTCTACAGTACATTGTTAAACATGAAGCACTGTAAGGCAGAATCTACTCAAACAATGTCCACTGGATTTTCTTTTGAATGTAGCCCACCTTGTTTAACAAGTCGTTTGGGCCCGCACGGCTGCTGAGGCGGTGGTGGAGGTGGCGGAGGGGGCGAGCCTTGCTCATGCGAACGCTCCGCTGTGCCGTACACAGCCAAGGTCAGGCTGGTGTACCAGCCACGCAGCACCAGGCCATCTGTGTTGATCTTCACACACATAAAGACGGCATGTTTAACAGCTTGGATTTGGCTTTTTTGGAAGACACAATTTATCTAAGTCTGGATGCTTTTCACATTAAGGTGGAAGGATCTATGAACGGGTCTAAAAACATGAGACTTTTGACCCAGAACCTTCAGAAGTCAGCTAGAAAGCTGGAGAGAGAAAAAAATAATCCTCTTTTAATTAAACACTAATTTAGTGCAACTGAATTACAGATTATAGGTTACACACAAATTATTATTTGTTACATGAGAAAAACCTGCTATTTTAACTTGAACGTGTTGATATTCTGTTTCTGCTTACCTTTCCATTGGGTCTGAAGACAATCGACTTGTTCTCATCATATTCCAGACTGAAGACAGAAAGCAAGACAGGATGAATACAAAAATTTGTCCACACACTATTATGCGGTGCTGCAGACGACATTGGCTCACACCAAACTATTCAGCTGATTGAATCTTATGAACAAGATGTATTTTGAAAGTGACATACTAAATATATTGTCAGACAGAATAGTAGTAGCTTAGTTTTATATATCAAAATGTTTTTTGTTTTGTTTTCAGTAGCGAAGAAGTGGTCTCAAAGTTGCGGCCTCGGGGGCATTTGTAGCCCGCAATATGATAGTTAGAGGGCTCGCTATTTGACTTCAAAGTTTAATGTTACTTCGGCCCCTGCGTGGTAGTCGTGTTACTGCACTCTTGTGTTTTGTTTTTTGTTTTTTTTCCAAAATCACTTATGGGCTATCAGAGCTCAGTAGAAGTGGGAGCTCAAGCAGAAAGAAAAGATCACCTGTCACAGATCCAGGCATGCCTTTAAAATAAATAAAAATTGGGGTGTTGGCGACCAAAATAGCCAATTTTATGAAATACCCACTCCAGCATCCCTGGCAAATAAGAATAAATAACTGAGATGTGTCATATCTACACTTGAAAACTCTAATTGACTTTCAGTCAAACTCTGGTGCTACTCCATTTACAGTCCTATTATAAATATGGGAATAAAAACAGCTCGTTTTAGTGCTCATCCTGAGACCTCTGATGAGTATTGCATCTTTCTCAATTTCAACAAGGGTGGGGTTGAGTTTCTGGTGAGACCAGTTAGCTAAAACAGGAACAAAGAAGCTTGAATATGGGTGGGTACATGCACACACACCCCACTGGCCTCTGAGAACTGGGTTTGGATGCTATTGTGACTGGTTCAACAGGTCAGACAGACATGTGCATCTTAAAACACTTTGGGGATCCACCTAGGAAGTACAGACTATAAAGTGGAGAGCCTCATCAGGATAAAGAGAGAACAAGGGGTAGGGGCTGGGGGTGGGGTATCCTCACCTGCCGAGTCTGTTGAACGTTGGGCTGTTGGGTTTGGGTACATTATTAAAGAACAGCTCCAGCTGGAAAGCATGAGGGGATGTCTCACTAGAAGGCCAAACACAAAATTGATGAAATAGATGATTATCTTTCATGTCTCCTTAAATCACATGACTAGTATCACATCAACACAGGAGTGGGGGACATAAGAACAGTTGTTCGCCGCTAAGGAAGATAAACTGGAAAAGTATTTCAAAGAGGAAAGTATAAAAGGGGTCTTCTGTTCACAACATAGTTCCATTCCTGCAGCAGTGACATAACCTGCGTTTGTAAGTGGACATAGAAAATCTACACACCCCTGCTCAAATTATACCCCGATAAATGATTTCAAAACACTTTCCATTACTGTGACCTAAAAACAACCAGCCCGATTGAAAAAATATATATATTTTCAAGACGTAAAAATAAACAAGTGTGATAAAGTGGTTGCACATGTACATATACTGACCTTCATGAATATTAGCACCCCTGTTTAAGATATGTTCTTTAGCTTCTAATAAACACACACACACACACATGGGTGTGTGTGTGCGTGAGGATTGTGAAGTGGTGTCAGTGTCATAGGATCAATGTATAAGTGTGAATACAGTACAGTACAGACATACAGTGACAGCATCGATACTGGTGCGTCCCCTCATAAAGCATAAAGTGGATATGTGTTGTGATATTAATAATTTAGCCATGAAAATGATTTGTGGCAAACAAATACAGTGGTCTCATTTTGAGTTGACGTCTGTATGAAACGATGACAATGAAGAGCCAACATCTCATCTCTCCAAAAATACATTTGTCCCTCGCTCTTCTATTGTTCTCCTTTGCCAGAATCTCTGGCTAGCGGAAGCAGTTAACATGTAAACAGAGGAGATAACGTATAAAGAGAGAAGCCACGAGCGACGAGGTTGCGAATAGAGATTAAAAAAAGATTTGGCTGATTTAGCATGGATGTGTTGGTGATGACTGGGTATTCACAGGTCTCACCCGCATGCTCTGCTCTCAGGTAAGTTGGTATGTGCTTTGATTCCGGGAGGAATGACACGGACTTCTGTGATCAGCACCACACAGGGGAAACGTACCACATCCACATTGGTAAACTGCGTGTGAACAGACAAAGAAACAGGATAGTAAATGTGAACAAGTACATCCAACCATGCACAACAAACAGGCCAGCGCGAATAGCTTCTAAACAAAGCCAATATTCTACAGAGAGAATCTCGAACTATGAGCAAATATCATATAAAGAGAAACTGTATATAAAATAAGTAAACAACAAATATTACGTGAGTCAATCTGATAAATATTGTTTCCCGTGCAGACGATGCTAACATTAGCCCGCTAGCCCACGAACTTGCGCCTGACTGTGCAAGAATTATAGAAAAGAAGCATACACGTATTGAATTCACAAAACTCTTCGTCTAAAACAGAATATGCAGTTTTGTTACCTCGGCGCTTTGGTGTTTAAACGTATCTAGAAAAAGAAGCTCGGTTGAAGAATCCCCCGCCATTGCTTTGGGTTACCACTGTCCGCGGAGTCAACATCCGCCTTCGTGACTACTACTTCCGGAGCACAACCGTCAATGCGTCCATTTTTTAAACACCTTTATTTAACAAATGCAAATGACAAGAGCATAAAGAATCACACTTTGCATTCATAAACAGAACATAACAACAGAAAGATTTTGCAGATGGACAATGGCAAAATAGATTAACCACAGTTTCAGGACAGTCCAAACAGAAGTTACAATTTAGATCAATGTGTTTCTCGAGCCTCGTCAAGTGCATCGTCTCATAACAAACAAAAAGTAACAAAGAGTAAAACTTTATTTTTATATTAATCATATTAATCAGCCTTTATATTATCTATTCAAAATCAGTATTGTTCATAAAATGTACTGAAGAATAGTGTAGTCAATGTATGGAACACACGCCACAAATGGTCCACTCTATTTTATTGATGTGCCCCACTGAGCAGTATCCTACTTACATCATCAAAAGTCCTCTGAAATTTATTGCATTTACTTTTGTCGTTTTTTTCAAACATTTGATGAATGTATTTATTATTGATTTATACATTTGAAAAAAATATTATTGGTTAAGAAAAAAACCTTTATTTGTCTCACAATGGAGCAAATCACTAAGAAAGAAAATCATTCAGAAGCCATAATTGGTCATGATATATTTGATGACAAAAGGAGCATAAATTATGTATTTATTATTAAAATCTACAAACTGCAAAAATAGTAAGACTATAAAAACGCATTTTTAAATACTTCATTACGGATTAATTACTGTATGATGAAATGTATGTTATGTTTTTGTACCAATCATGAATTACGATTTTAGTTTTAAAAGGTGAACTTTAAAAATACAATTATAATAATGAAAATAAAGCACATCATACGACAGTGTTTTACATTGAACACAAACAGCTTTACATGAAATGCAAAATATTCGTAACATGTATTAGTAACAAATGTATTAATTTTAAATAATGAAATAAACAAACAAAAACAATGAAATAAAAATAAACAAGCTCATTTTTTAATATAATACACAAATATGAGTAATATATTCTAAGAAATCGAAACATTTTTTGTTATTGAATATGTGGCTATTTAATTACGATTAAATTGGAAACAACAAAAATATAGTATTGTAATAATTACCTATTATACATATTTACATCCACATTTACTTTTGTTTGTTTGTTTGTTTTAGTTTTTAACACTTGCCATTCTGTCCCGTTTAAAAAAAAAACATTCCGTGTGATCGTCTGCCACGTCACTGGAGGCGGGAAGAAGGCGGCAGGTAGGTAAATCACGTGACCACCACAGGTAGTCGCTTCACTACAAAAAACGATATTCGGCCATTGCTTCGCGATGGTGGCTTCGGGATCCTTCAGGTAAAAAAAACAAAAACAAAAAACATCGAACTGAACCTCGCCGACGAAATCCCGAGGATCCACGGAGCTCAGCTTTCGCGCTCAGGTGTCAAAGGTGTTCGTTCCCCTTTGGCCTACGTGTGGAGGACTGATTTTTTTTTTTTTTTTTTTACTTTCGACGGTCCTCGAATGACGGCGCAGGTAGATTACCTGGTGGTGCTGTGCGCCGCCACATCTGGGGCCGGCGGGGAGCTGCTGGGCTCTGACGAGAAGGAGCTAGCGAGGCTGGTGTGGCAGCAGGTGGATGTCAACAACAAAAAGGTAAACAATGAAACTTTATGGAATCCTCCTTTGCATTCGCAAACAAAGATCATGATTGTAACTGGGGCAACTTTTCAACTGGTTTCTAATAGTTTCGTGTTAAATTGTCGTCCAACAACCACGTGTTAGTTGTAAGGCTTGAACTTGAGATGGCAAATTTTTCATGCAAATACTGTACACTTGCATTGCTCTTGTGTTCTAAAAGTGGCGTTTATTGTAATTGATAAAACCATCTAATCCTATGTACTGCGTTTTTTTCCCCATTTTAAATCTGATATTAAGTGTTCAATTCATGTTTTAAATTGACAACACACTTGACACGCTAACGTTTTGTCCACATTCCATGTCTACTTACAATCAGGTCTGACATGTTTTCCTCCTAAAGGGATGCCCCTATTATGACGTTAAAAACTAGTGATTATACAGATTTATTAGTGAGATTATACAGTTTACCGTGCCTGTGTGATATTCTATTCAACGATTCAATCCTTGTGGACTAGCCTGAACTGCAAGACTCAGTATTCACACAGACGTAACTACTTAACATCAACGCAGCCATTTTCGTCAAGTCTGACTTTCTCCCCTTTACAAATACATGTTGAAAGTTTGAAAGTGTTCAACGATTTTGTCAGTTACACGCAGATTATATGTTCCATGTAAGATCGCATTTCTATTTTTATTAATATTTACGATTGCTGGAATCACCCGAAGCCTGTTTATTCTTCAAGTCTACACTGCAAAAAGCACATCTTGTATTTCATTGGGCAAATTCAGTCATTTAAATTGGAACGACTTTAAAATATACATTATTGATGTTTATGGCAACAATGTTAGCACAAGAGAGCAAACAAGTTGTTTGCTCCAAACAATTTGCGACTTGTTTTTACTTATATCTTTAAATTTGGGGACAATACAAGGAATAATTATTTCTTTGTTGTGAAATGTAAGAAAGCCAATTTTCACAACTATTTAGTTGAATTGTCAAACTTACCTTTTTATCAAAGTTTGTTGCTGTGAAATTTTGAGTTCGTTTACTTATTTATTTATTTATTTACAGTCAGCTTCTATTACGAGAATTAGAAGCTATGACTCAACAAAGTGTTCTCACAATTGTGTGTCACCTCTCGCTGATATGGACCTAAATATGAGATGGCAGTCATTTGGTTAAACCTAAAATCAGATCATTCTCTCATTAATATACCACTCTTAGAAAAATATTCCTTTTGTTTTTGTCAAGCTGGGCAAGGTGAACGAGCTGCTGATTAAGGCTGAAGTGTCAGACTTGACGGATGAAAAAAAGGAGGAGGATTTGTTGGAGGAGCTTGTGGAAGAAGAAGAAAATGTGTCCAGAGCAGATTGTGTCTTTACAGCGAAAAACCTGGAGACTGCTTTAAATACGGTAATAGTTAAAACAGTCCGTGGCACAATGTCAACGAGTGTTTTTTTTTTGTTTTTTTTTTTACATGCCAGATTTAATTTCTGTTTCGAAACGCTCCGCAGTTCCATCTCCAGCTGACAAATGAAGTGAACAGCGCAGGTGCAGGCACGTCAGTGTGTTTATGTACCGACGGGCAGCTCCACATCCGTCAAGTGATTCACCCCGAGGCCGCCAGCAAGGTGAGCGGGCTGCGTAGGTGAACGCCCCACGGCCAGGGCGGATGTTCACTCGCTCACTCCTTTCTGCCGGAACCTTTTTTTGCAGCGCGGACGCACAAAGCATTGTTATGTCAGTGCGGTGTTCCTGGTTGAAGTTACTCATCTGAGGTGTTATGTTGAGCTGATGACTGCAACACACCCATGTGCATACCACATTTGAGCACAAAGTGTCACCGCCAACATTTTCCCACATCTTAAAACACTACAACACAATCCCTGAAACTGCCTGAGTTGCACGATAAATTTTTATTATTTTTTTTTAAATGTCAATAAATGTCATCCACCTGATGTCGACTAGTCACTGATTATGTCATAGTTTGTTTTTTTTTCCCCAGTACATTATTACCGTAGATGAAAAAAAATGTAGGATGGAGGAATGCTGTGTAATAATCGACATTACCTGACCAGTGGCGGTTTTATAGCCTGGATGGCGTCCTGTGCGTGACCTCTCTTTGGTGCACCACCCCCTCCTTCCCAGCATGCCTTGCATCATATTTGTACATATTTGCAGTGCTCAATCGTAATATTTAGACATTTTTGTATTTTTCCGTAGTAAAAGTAGATGTATGTATGTTCGTTATGCTTACTTGTTTTTGCTCTGTTGTGCTGTCATTTTTTTTTTTTTTGTGATATGGTTGTGGGTGGTGTTCTGTGTGGTGATCCACAAGTTTCACACGTTGTTTCCGGTACACAAAGAAATAGCCTCTTCTTCCAATAGCTCAAAGTGCCCTGACTTCTTTTCTGATTCGGTGTCGCCACAATAACTAAGAGGCCTTGACACTTGGAGCCACTCACGACCAACAACGAGCTATCATTAGTTCTTCCCCCATATGCAGAGAATTTTGTACTTCCTTACCCTTGATAACCTCTCACTTAGTTCATTAGGAAAACCCTTGACAACCGCAAACATGCAAACCCAAAGTATTTATGTTTCGTGATGCCAAAAAAAAATCAATTTGCGTACCATTTTTTCGGAGGGGAGGTTGTCAAAAATTCCGTCCTGTGTACCCGGAAAACGCCACTGTCACAAAGGACCGCTCATACACCAAATTGATGCAGAACATGCACATAAGAGCGCAAGAACATCGATTGAGAAACCTGTCCGTGTTCCGGCCCCATTCAGTGTGGGTTCTGCATGGTGGGAATAATTCGTCGTGGAATAATTTCTCCTTCAACTCTGATAGTGGACATTTAGATATTTACTGGTTCTCCCTCACTTGGAAAAGCTGCCCATTCAGAAATAGAAGACATTTGAACCCTCACCCTCAAACCACAAGTTATGAGCGACTAGTCGATGCCATGCCCTGAATGTCATTGAGAGGAACTAAAATCGAGTGTTCTGTAATACAATCCCGAGAGGATACCGCATACTCGAATGTCTTACACGAGCGAGTTATCAAAAAACAGCCTGTGCTCATGTTTGTCAACTCATGTCTTACCACTCCAGAGCATCCTGATCCCAGACTGTTTTTACTCCTTCTTTGACCTTCGTAAAGAGTTCAAGACGCACTTCCCCTCTGACCTGGGCGCTTCGGACGTATACACCATGGCGGAGTGTATCCTTTACGAAACCTTTGAACTCATGTTGTTCTTTGTCCACTGCTTATGACGAGAGCACACGCACCACAACTGAGGAATTCACAGTTTGAAATGCAAATGACCAGCACCTTGTTGAGCACTCGGTTAAAATGTGTATCTGTGTGTGTGTGTGTGTGTGTGTGTGTGTGTGTGTGTGTGTGTGTGTGTGTGTTTAACCGACGAGGCCAAGCTTACTCCACATTCACTGGAACAGGAAACAATGTACGACCTCAGCCTCTTGTTTCTAACCCTGCCAGTTTCTTCCGCTCTCATTTTCACTTTCCTTGACCGACGTCGTGTTCAGCTTTAAACATACCAATAGAAGCGCCTGCTATGTGCAGCTCCCTGGGTACATTGGATCCTTTAGCCGCAATGCCTCCACAGGTCGCAGTTCAGAAGGTCCAGCTGATGGCCCAAATCGTTCTTAGCCTGCTTTCTGAGCCATTTTGTGAGTACCGCACGCCATTGCATCTAACTCAACAAAAGGCGAAAGGTTCTACGACACTGATGTGTCTTGCTGTGTTGATGATTTGAATGAAAGAGACGCCGTAAAACGAAGAGCCGAGCACTTGGGTACACGGCGACGTCACACAAATGACTCGTTTTAGTTTTTCATTTGCAAGGCAGCGTAATTGATGCAAAATAACCATCGCAACCGTTTGAATGTTACATTTGGTTAATGGTTACTTTTGGCTCATAAATGAAGCGCTTTTTTCCCCAATACGCGGTCATGCACGAGCTCAAGAAATCCACAATGCAACGAATGAATATTCTGCCTCGACAAATAAGGCTCTGTTTTGATTGACAATGAATGAGAGGTTAACTGCCACATAACTTTAAATAACCACGATTGAACGCTAAACAATGACTTATACTGTACTTGGTTTCATTTTTGGCACTCGTTACTTGCAGGTCACACCTTCTCTAACCCGGAAAGAGTTAATGAGAAGTTTGAGACGGGTACGTGGTAAGTAATGTTTACTCTAGACGACTACTCCTTTTTAGGTCTCCTTCAAGTCACTCATGAAGCACAAGCACTTCACCTTGAATGTTTGTTTGCAGCAGTAAAACAGAGAAAGTCAGTGACAGCACAGTAATCAGAGCCAGAGGGTTGCCATGGCAGTCGTCAGACCAGGACATCGCCCGCTTCTTCAGCGGACTAAATATTGCCAAGTGAGTGTGTTGCTTTCAATGCAAAGAAAACCCGAACTCACGTGCGAAAACGCGTCTGATCGGATATTGCTTGGTGTCGCACAGAGGAGGGGCTGCACTGTGCCTTAACGCTCAGGGGAGGAGGAACGGCGAGGCCCTCGTTCGTTTTGTCAGCGAAGAACATCGAGACCTGGCGCTGCAAAGACACAAACATCATATGGGCAACAGATACATCGAGGTAGCCTGTCAGACGCCGCTTGACTACCGAAAGCAAACCAAGCACTTCACCTACCGCTCATGGTGTCATTTTTTCATGGACTAATTTTTCATTGCAGGTTTACAAGGCAACTGGAGAAGACTTCCTGAAGATAGCAGGAGGTGAGGCTGACAGCCTATTTCATGATACGATGGAAGTCCATCCTTCTATACATTTTACACTTATGCTCACAAGGGTTGCGGGGTGTGCTGGAGTCTATCGCAGCTGTCTTCGGGCAGTTGGGGGGGGGGGACACCCTGAACCAGCCAATCGCAGGGCACACAGACGAACAACCATGCGTGCTCACAATCACACCTAGGGACAATTTAGAGTGTTCCATTAACCTGCCATGCATGTTTTTGGAATGTGGGAGGAAACCGGAGTACCCGGAGAAAACCCACGC
>CAAKHF010025476.1:3803-20499 GCA_901007745.1 Hippocampus kuda | reverse complement strand
AAAAAAAAAAATATATATATATATATATATATATATATATATATATATATATATATATATATATATATATATATATATATATATATAATGACTTTGTCATTTGAATTAATTTTGTTTGATATATTGTTTTTGTGGTTTTTCGATTTGTGTTTGCAATGACCTTTTTTGTTTCGTAATTAGTTTTTGTGATTTTTGATTTGTTGTTGTGCTAAAGTGTCCCGCGCAGCAGATGTTTTGATGCATTGTCGCATCAAATGCCAAATGCATTGTGCAAACTGTCCATTGTGATTTGATATTGTTATAATAACGTTTTAAAACACAGTTATCGCATGTAATGTTACGTCACACGCAAAGTATTACAATATCGATACATGGTCTTGAAAGAAAATGGTAAAAATGCCAATTGTGATTCTCAGGGATGAAAAAAAAATATGTCCAAACAACTGGTGTTATGTTACGACGATATACTTTAACCTCTAATTGTGACTTTGGAAATGACTGTTATATTTGTTGATTCTATTTTCTTGCACATTGTTATTTCAGAATAGTGCACAGTGTTGTAACCAAGAGTCATTAGATGGCAGGCACCCTCAGGGAATTCTCAGTTTTCTTCTTACTGTTATGTTGGTTCATAGTCTTTTCCACCTGACTGAGAAAGATCGTTACCTTTATGTGGTAAATAAGTGATTTAAATTTGCCCATGATTGCCTAATGTCAGAAATGGCACAAAAATGTTGGAAATTGCATCGCTTATGGGTAGCCCATCTTTGAAAATAAGATTTACTGTGACACAATTGAGTAAATGAAACCAATGATTGTAGATGAGACTAGTCGAAAAATGGCATACAGGTCGGCCCCTCTGTGCTGCAGGAGTGTGCACACACACACACACACGCACACACGCACACAATGAGAGCATGCCATCGGTGTTATGTTATCATCAGTATCGTCACTTTGATCATTGTTAAGTCGAGCTAAAATCCCCTAATAGCCAAAACACAGCAGGCGTGATGAGGTAAACCAAAAAATGTGCTTGTATGCAAAGACTACAGCAGAGTCAGCTGCTGCAGTTAATGTGCAGTCTTAGCAACCAGCTCCACTGGACATTTGGGAGCAACGTGTAATGGGAATTTGACATCTAAAAAGTGCTAAAATGTTCCTACACCTCAGCACATCACCAAGTGTACAATTCTATTCCCTTCAATATCAGCTCCTCTTTATCTCTTCAAATCTCAAAAGTGATTGGGAACACACCCAGATTGCGTCCATTGTGAGTAACTGAGCACAATACATTTGCAGTATATACATAAGTAATTAACAACAGCAATTAAAAAAATCCCCATGGAGCACGAACAAAGCATTCTCTGTACACCTAAACGAAAGATATGAAATTTTAAACACAAAGCCTGCAGTCTATTGACTCCTCTCCAAACTGCAAGTGTCCCACACTTCAACAAGAGTTTTGGAGTCTGACCAGACAAAACAAGCCTGCAGAGCTTCGGTGGTCTAACAGAAAGCACACAGGGGATTCCAAACTTTTGCATGAGCAAAGAAACCCCGGCTTGTTTCTACACTCTTACTGCATACTTCTAGGTTTAAATCACACCAATTCCCAAATTGGGTCTTTCTTCTCATTTGACTGCAGGTGATGAAAGAGAAGCGGGAGGAGGTATGAGACATCTTACTGGAAGTCAGTTTGTACACACTGTCTCACTGGGCTACATTAAGTCCCAGCCAGAGGAGTCATAGTGGAATTAAAGAGTCCTTAATTGAGTTCGGAGCCTGCTGGATATGCTTCTTCTTGGTGCATTACTACAATCAGTCGTAATGTTCATGTGCAGTGCAAGAACCCCGTGTTGGTATTTTTAAAAAATGAATGCAGCTGCAGTGCAGCGAGAATGAACAAAGAGACTGGAATTTGTTGAATGCTTTTTGTGATCGTTATCATGAAGTATATCCCAAAACTGTTGGTGGCATAAAACAGTCCAACAATAAAAAACAATAAATGATTTTTTTTTTCTGTCTGAGAAAATGGGGGTCAAACTACATGAAATGGAAGCCTAATTAACCTTTAGCGAGTAAAAAAAATCCACTGTCGTGACAACAAAAGCAAATTTACAAAAGACTAGTCAAGCTAACTTTTTTTTTAAGGTCCTCCACTAATCGTGTTTCCATCACTCAAACAGATGTACTGTATGTACTTGCTATGGACGAAGAGGGTCGACGACAAAAGAAAAGAATTATTTCTATTTTCGGTGACATCATTTGGCTGGTGCCAGATGTGTTGTGAAGGATTCTCTTATGATACAGAAAGAAATGATTGACATCATCTCACGTCATGCACGAGGAGAATGTTCCCCGTTGCCTTTGTCTCGTTAATTGCCCATGTATTTTGTTTTTAAACACACACACACACACACACGCACAACACAAGGAAGGTGAAGCGACTTACCCAGAAAAAAATAGCGAAACGTTGCAGACATCGCGGCTGGAAATCCCACATACAAAAAAAAAAAAAAAAAAGGAGGTGGAAACAATGCGCCGAGGACGCCGCCTCATTCACGATTGAGACGAGAGCGAATGTCAGCAAAAGAGCACCAAAATGTTGACGCGGGGAGATCATGTGTCTCCGTGAGCCTTCGATGTCATCGTTCTCGTGGCGGAACACACGCGGACACACACACTTGGCCTCGGATCAAAGTTCCTCTCTCCCTCCCTCTCTTATCTCCCGCAACCAGAAAGCTGCTGCGTGGTGGCTGTGGCGTGGGACGTGTCGTGTGCGGGGTCTACTCGGTCTCCTCCTCACACGAGGCTCTCCTCCTTTGGCTCCTCCGCTGCACAAAATACCAGCGAGGAGGAGGAGGAGGAGGAGGAGGAGGAGGAGGAGGGCGAAAAGGTGGATGATGATGCTGAAGGATGGAGACCTCTAGAGTCTGAACTTCTCTTACACAGCATCGTGCACAACAATGGATTTCTGGTTGACTTGTTTTTCGGCTTGAAATATAATTGGCTGTAGCGGCTTTGCAATTCAAACTGCGGTTAGTCGAGAATTTGCAGATGATGACCCTCAGTTCCAATTGACAATGTCAGATGGCAATTCAACAATATGCTGATTATTTGAGCCGATTGTGGCAGTGGAGAATAATTATACGATGGAGTTGCGATCGACAAACCCCAATTCCAATTAAGTTGGGGCATTGTGAAAAATGGAACTAAAAAACAATACCTCCATCCATTTCCATTTTCTAATCGGCTTACCCTCACGAGGGCCGCGGGGGGTGCTGGAGCCTAGGTGGGGATTCCTCAAAAATTGAAATATGACTTTGGCATTTATTCTTTGTAGCTGACAATATGCATAGTAAATTGCTTGTTAATACATATATGATATGAATACATATTATTTATTTATTTTTTTGGTAAATTTTTATTTATTTTTTTCTTTTTCAGTCATGTAAGTCAGAGAAGATCAAAGATGAAATGCTGCATGTTCTAATTTCAAAACGCTCTATATATTCTCCAGGGCTATTTATAGTTTTCAGGCAGCAATGACGCATAGTTGTGATCAAAGACATTTGAATACATCTGCTAGAAAACTGGTTGCATGGTTAATTTTCTTTATAATGGGGATTATGTGATCGGACCTTTCCCCGGCAAAAAAAAAAAAAAAAAAAAGTACACATTTATGTGCCCAACACTACCTCCATCAACTCTTGGTTAAAGATTTTAACGAGATGAAAAAAAAAAATGGTGTAACGAAAATGGTCTCATCCAAGTAGAGAACGTTTTTCTTCTCTGAGACGTGAAAGAAATGAATCCCCCTCTACAGTTTCCCAACAATCGACAAAAATGACAAAAGGCTTCTCACTCCCCGGTGGCCTCTCCTCTGTTTCTCTCCTCCCCCCCTCAAGAGGTGCTCATCAGCCTCAGCACCAGCCTTCCTCCATTCCTTCCGCTCTTTCCGTTCCAATAACTAGATAGCTTGAAACAAGGTCTCGCATGCACTCACTCACAAAGCACAGAAAGCAACATGCACACAGACATCACTTGATGGAAGACAGAGCGACAAATACGCAACATAATTCAAGGTGCGAGAGGAAGATAAGATGCAGCAAAGTGGTGTCTTCGGTCCTGTGGACGACTGACAGCACACTCCACGGTGTTTTTTCCTTCTCCTTGGTTTATTTTTTCTGTGGATGTAAAAAAGTCATATCAGAAAATCTGTATCAAAGCGTAATAAAGCAACACGGCTACTTGAGAAGTAATGTCAAAAAGATGATGGATGGCTCCTTTTAAGACGTGTTTCCTGTTTCTCCTGCAATTGCAGCTGTTATGAAAGTTCTGACAAAAAAAAAAACCAACAACAACAAAAGTAAATGAAAATTGCATTTTCAGTGTTTCCCGAAAAGCAGCAGACTCTCATGACAAAGTACAATAAACCTCCAAAAGTCTGCTTTTATAAGGTCATACAATTTTGCAACCAAACAAAATGACAGAGAGTGAAATGACATTGTGTGGAATTGTCTTTGGATAATAATCATAATAATAATAATAATAATAACAGGGAATTAGACCTATTGCAACACAGAGGTAAGCTTGCAACACAAACACGTTGGCTGCTCAGTACAACGTGAAGAAAGTAAAGATCATTAATAATAGAGGAAGAATGAAATATATGGGTGTCCCATAAGTCTCCATACAGAGGAGAAATAATATATTCCATACTTGCTTTATTTTTTTCTTTATTGTCTAAAATATTTGGTCAAGATTTCATCAGGGAAAGGCTCGGATTTGATGAGGTTAGATAGGACAAGGTTAGACAAAGTCTAGTCAATGGAATTACACACGTTGCATCGTGACTGCTCTTTTAAAAGATGACGCCGCTTTTGTGAAAACGGATGGCAGGTGGAGACAAAATATGACACCAGCCCATTGTTGATTGTAGATCATTGTCGTTGAGCTGCATATATCACTTGCGGTCCAGTTGGTGCCATGAGAGGCAACCCGTCTATATTTGGTGGCTTGGCCTTAGTGTATGATATAGCACCCCAATGCAGATGGCAACACAGATGGCTGATATTTATACCGCAGGGCTCTCAAAAGTCACCGGTGTGAAAACTGCTCTTTCTCCCAACACAACACGCTCATCCCCCATTTATTTCAGTCTACACTGAAAATATATCTTCATTTTTATGACATCAAAAATGAGGCATTCAAGCATACTTTTGTTTGCCTCATTCCAAAAAAATATGTGTGTTACTGAGGTGAGAAGGGTCATCGCCGTGGTGAGTGCTGACTGAGCATCTACTGAGTGTGATAGCGGTCCATGATATCAGGGGGACCAGCGGGGACAAATCTTCTGATAGCTTCAGTGCTATTTAGTCTAGGATGTAACACTGATGCATTGTTAAAACAGGGTGTCACCTGCATTTGACCCAGATTGGTTTCGATTTGAATTTGAATCCGCAACCTCACATGATGACTAAACTTCACTGGCTACAGTTAAGACAATTTTCTTCAGCATCATTTTCCTCCTTGCTTGTAAGATGGAATCAAACCGCCCTAAGGTCGGCAAAACTTTCACATGATGATATTTGATGAAAAAAAAATAAGAGAGATTGCAGAGAGATGAAACGATCCTGTCTGGTCGAATTTATTTTAGATGATCTACTTTCGGTTTGACAAGGTGCACACGGTATGTTATTTTCCGATCATTTATTTAATGTCTTGTCAAACAGATTAATGTAATGTTGATTGTTGTTGGAAATGTGTTTTAGTTTTCATGGTGTTCAGCGACCAAAACGTTTTTGGACATCTGTTCGAGGTGTCTTCCCTTAGGGTAGATACACATTTCATAAAAGTGTTTTCAATTGAAATGTTGTCAAATGGTTTATTCAAGTTAGCGACGCAGAGGGTATTTTTCCCCACACTGTTTAGTGTTGACATTCACACACATTAGTGTTCATCTAAAACACTCAGCGGACGTCCGCTGGCAGCTGCGATGGCCAAGACCGGCCGATCTACACCAGCCGTTCGCAAAAATTCACATATTTTTCCCAAATTTCACAACAGCCACCCCACCCCTACATAGCGCTACAAAACACGACAAAAGCCAATGTTTAGGCCTTGTTCATGTTTACATACAGTTTACCATAACATTCATTTATTCATTTTTTTTTTAATCATTTACCCTGACTAGGGTTGTGGTCGTGCTGGAGCCTATCCCATGTCAGAGGCAGGATACATCCTGAATTGGTCGACAGCCAACTGCAGGGCAAAAATAGACAAACAACCAATCACATTCACGCCTATGGACAGTTTAGAGTCTCTGCTGCACATTTCTTTGGAATCAGAGTACCCGGTGAAACCCCATTCCTGCTTTGTGGCGTTTACGTGGATTTACAATTGTGATTGCAGCAACAAGACGCACGTTAGACGTGTGGGCTGAGAAGAGTACAAGCACTTCATCCAGTGTTACCGATTTGTTGATCCGCCCTCCAAACAACACGCAAAGCACATTAGGATGGCCGGCCTCGGCCACCTCGTTTCAGTGGCCTCAGGGAATGAGAAATGGATAGTTAAAAGGATTCTTGAGGAGCAACGTGAATGTGGAAGAAAAACGTTTTGTTCAGGCCTTCACTATTTTTAGGTGCCAGCATGATGTGTCACCGTTCGTGTTTCATGGCTCACGGATCCCTTATAATTTGATGTGAGAGAGGGCGGCCCCCCCCCCCCACAAGAGATTTATGGCGAGCATCTTGACGCAGCGTTGACCACTTGGCTTACATAGATTCAAATTGGATGTTTTTTTATGGGCTAGTGAAGAAGCTTCCTCCTCTCCTACCACCAAAAAGAGATTCACAGTGTCAGATGCTCATCAAGCCAAAATGACAAATTCATTCTGGTCAAGGTTCTTATTTTCGTCTCTCTTGGAAGATGGCAGATTGATGCACAGTCACACGGACCACAATGGGCCTTAATGAAATATTACTGTATGAATATTTTTATTAAGAAGCAAAGCGTGGGCTGTCACATTGAGCTGCAAATGAATTGTTCTAGAATCTAAATGACCTAATTATATCTCATGATACCAAAGTGTGCTCAAAGGATATTCTAATGTAATCACGTAATTTGAGAAAGAGAAACCTTTTTTCAAATATTTTTTTAAGATCTCAAATACAGTTACAAACACAACATTTGCACATGAAGCAAATAAAGCTGTGGCCTGTGTTCTGCACAAAAACATGAACAAAAAGATGGTGGCAGTGGCCAACCTGTAGCTGTGTCAAATGTAGAAAAATCCATCCACCAATCCGTCGGCTCATTTTAGGAACAGATGTGTCTCATCGCGAAGCAAATGCTGATGTTTGGCCGTTTTCTCTTCTCTCGCTTGGCGGTCTGTGTTGCTGCTTCTACTGGTGGAAGCAGAGCACAGAATGTGGAAAACAATGAAATGCATGGACACATGCATCACCAACACCCACTGCCCCCACCATCCGACAACTTCAGCACATCATCAAGTAAGTGCCGCGTTTCCGAGGGTACAAATGTTATCTCCTGCTCATTTTAGACTCCAAAGAACTCATTGCAGCTTTTCTTATTATATCGAAGCCCTCACTGGCTAATTTGACCATAAACCACCCACCCGCCATTTTTCCCGAGTGAAAGCAGTATTTCAGGACTGCCAAATGCAAACACCCTGAAATGTTGTTGTACTTTTTACAATTGTGCCACTGAAGGTATGATCACAATGAAATATTGCCATGCACAGCATTGCTCTCAAATGACGTATTGACAAAATTGCATGTAAGATGAAAAACATTTCTTGACAATCATTTTTGCTGTTCTTGAAGAAAGAAAAGGAGCTTTCCCCCCATTTTAGACAACTTCCTGTCATGTCCTGTTCCACATGATCCACTGAGCGCAGCACTCGCCCTCTTGTACTGCAAAGCCCAGCAAGTTCAAAAGTGGATGTTCCTCCTCAATTTATTCATGAATGTTTCTTCTGGAACATGTGGTAGGGAGGGATGAGGCTTTCGAAACATGTTAACGTGCTCTGATGAGAGATGAGGCCTGACTGAATTGCATTCAAGAAACCAGCAGCGCATAGTTTTTCTTGTACATCATTTGGGGATGTGTCGGCGGTGAGTTGGCCAATGATGAGCCGAGATGGGATGATTGAGCAGTTCAGCAAGTGAATGAATTCCTCAACGCAAGTGAGAGCAAATGGTTGAGTAAACCAAACCCACCAGGATATTCCGTATGACTGATCGTTGTCTATTTTAAATTGCATGACTGTCTTTGGGAATGGTGATCATGTTAAATTGTGCCTGAGCTCCGTCCAGGATAAACAGATCAATCATGTTGGAATGCAATTTCCAACGCATTAGATAGAATGCATTGCCTCAATACGAGCAGGAGTTGGAAAATGTTGAATTGTTGTGAATCTGTAGCTTTTGAAATAAAAGGTACATTGTTTTTTAATGAAATGTGATTGCCTGGTCGACATCAAGACATCCAAGTACTGAAACTAACAAGACTGACACCATCCAACCATCAATTTATGGATCTTTTTCAGGGTCACAGATGAGCTAGAGATGCCTTTGGGTGAGAGGCATAGTAGACCCTGGACTGGACCGAGGACTAATGGCCCATCATAGAGCATAACGAGCCCAACAACTATCCACAATTACATTCACACCTATGGACAGATGAAATCAAATTGTGCCAATGAATAACACACTTTATATGGACTTCTATTTGAACATCACGCAATTATAGCAAAAGGTACAAATACCAATAATGAAAAAAAATGTATACATCTATTGAACTCAACTTCTTTGTCAATGCCCAACGTTCTCATCTTGGGTTTTGTTGTGCCATCTACTTGTGTACTTGCAATTTGGGTGTGCTTTCTTGTGGTTTGTCTCTGGTACCCACCACTTGCGCGACCCACAAAAAGTTAGCTACATTCAGCTCTCTGAAATTTACCATGACTGATTAGATTCGATAAAATAAGAGAAGATTTGATACGATGCGATAACCTTTATCGGCCCCACACTGCCGAAATCTGCATCATTTCAGCAACAATAGTGGATACAGGAAATTGAAAAATAGCACACAAGATAAGACATTCATACAATAAGCACATCGCACAAAATAGAAACCGAACTTTTGTCCATGGATAAATCATGAAATCTATCTAATCCAATGAGTCCAATTATCCAATGTTCCAGTCAGGGGCAAGCCCAGGATCAGAGGTCTTGGGGATGCTGAGCTCCCAGCCAGGCAAGATAAATTTCCCTGCTCTCTACATTTTAATGCAATGTCATTCCCATATAAATGAAAGAGAAGCATAACTCTGTTCTAGGAAAGTCAGTGACTAAGCTGTCAGACCTGATAAAGGTTAATTAAATGTTGAGACACAGGAAAAGACGAATAGATTGGATTAGTAAAGGAAACATTCCAACCCTACTAATTCCAACAACTCATTCTGATACAGTAGCACCTCTACATATGCCTTTTTTCTTTAAAAATGGAGTAAATCAGACAACTATAGTGACTCTCCTAATTTAAAAACAAAACAAACTAACTTTGTACCTGGCCTTTCTTTTTTTGGGGTGGGGGGGGCAGGGGCATTTATATGAAATGGAATACTTAACATGTAAACCACTTGAATGTAAATACGAGAATATTTCGATAATGAAATCATCACAATAATAATAACAATAATAATAGTAATAGTAATAATATAAAATCCTCTTTTAGCTCTGACATCTTTCTGCATCCTGAGTGGAGTTAATTGGAGGCCGATTTTGATAGACAGGCACCCGTTGGCTCGGCATGAAAACAGGCAAACACTTCATTTTTTGGCGTTCGGAGCACAGAGGTTCCGCTCTCCCCATCTGGCAATTTAGTAACAAGAATGGAGTAAATTTTGCGAGGTGTGTGTGGCGTAACGCCGCGTTGAAAAATTTGGCAAAGGTAAAATGATAGCTGTTAATTATGTAATTAATAATCAGCTATTACAGGTTATACTGTAGTGCACTTTGGCTTTCAGGAACTTCAGGATGAACCTAAACACCCATAACTCTTTGTGAGTAGTTATCTTATATGGGCCACTAGTGTTAATCTTTGCTGCTGATTTATCACACAGCACAATGCGCTGATTGGTATGCCCGACATGTTAGAAGCTTGTCAAGCTTGGATCTGTGTGATTATTCTCGTGGCTCCAGCTGCTTAGCAGGGTAAGGGGATTTTACGCACACAGAACCAAGAAAAGTCGATGATTTGTCTCTGATTCAAAACCTAAAGTGAAGGCCTCCTTTGTTCTTGATTGCTTTGCCTCTTCAGGTTTCTCAACAGGGGGTGGGAAGTTTGTGATCCTGCTTGTTACGAAAAACAAAGACAAGTTGATTGACACAGAAAACAGGGTGGACAGACAATATGTTTCTGAAGGTGTTTGGTTTTAGAGTTCATTCCATCCGTTATTTCTGGCATTGCTCTTTACTTGATGAACCGGTCTCCTATGTTCGAATATGTCAACAGAGCGACAGCATCATATTGTATGGCAAGCGGATGGTGCTGGAACGATGCACATTTTGCAAAGATTGATCTATTCATCATTCAAAGACATTGACAGGATGTCGATTTGAATTTTGATTGGAGGCAAATTTTGAAATAATCTACATCAACAGATTACACATCATATTTCCGCAAATGGTAACCTGGAGAATTTATTTTCTCAATGAGAAAGCGGGGCAGGTGAAAACTGTGCCAGACGAGACTGGAGCATAAAACCAAATAAAACGTGTCATGTAGAAATTCAGTGAAATGGACACTCAAAAGAACCCAAAATTGCACCACCACATGATACCACTTTTGTTGATCAGCTACTAGCTTTGCAGCTAGCCATCATAGCATGAGTGGAAATGCTACGTCTATTTTCCCCCTTTGTTCAAGTCACTTTTTAAATACCCTACACGACATCGTGATTGTGTGCGCCACATCCAGTCTCTCCTCACAAGTAGGAGGGCACTGTCTTCCTATTGGGCAATGCCAAAAAAATCAATCGAAGGACAACAGAGGACCTGTCGCACGATGCGGCAAGATGAACAAAAGTTCTGACATGCCGGACTTTTGTCGTTGTTGTGAAGCGTCCCAGACGCTTCATGACCAATCGTTGAACATGTCTCACTGCACTGGCTACGATGCGCCAAGACAACTTAAAATCGCCTACGAGACACTATGTTTGTCTGCGTCACGTCTGTCGGCTCAAAATCGGGCTACATTTATGTAGTTATGTAGTTGGTTGTCGACATTACGCACAAACGGGAGAAGATGCTCCCTTATAGAGCCACGCATGCATTAAAAATGTAGCTTGATATTTTTGCAGAGCAAAGCAGACGGGTTTTTTGTCTGCCTACCTCCTTTTAAGGGAAGGAGAGATTCCTTTGTCGGTTTTGAACGCTTCCATTGATAATGGTTTACTTAGTAGGGTGGAAAAAACATGACAAGGCTGTTTCACAATGTTGTCATTTCAAAGGACAGCTTCTCTTTGAGGGAATTCCGTTGCCTTTTCTTTGTTGAATTCTTCTTGTTAAATTAGTACATAGCCCAGAATTTTGTTCCAAAATGAAACTGTGTTCACTGGTGCTCTTGTCCTTCAACAAAGCAGTTTCATTTGTCTGCTAAATGACTGAAAGATGCTTCCCGGGCCCCGAAGGAACTCTCAGGCAGCAGAGCTTGCAAGGTCAAATATGTCATTGCATGTATTATTCTCACCAAGCATATCACTTTATTTCAATTTATAGGCATGAAATGATCTATTATGGTGGAGGCCTAATGTCTTACATAGCCAATTACACACCGGTGACAGGAAAAAGGCATATCAACACGCTCTCAAAGTCAATTATGAAATATCCTTACATGTTTATCTTGATTTCTCTTCCATATTGCGGTAAAGTTTTTTGGGGGGAGAATGTGGTAATAGGGTTTTAACAGGTACTTTCATGAGCAAATCCTTTTTAAAAAGGAAGGGAGGTGGGGTGGGAATCAGTACTGGTCACAGCTTTTTCTACACTGAAAGCTGGGGACTATACTAAAACCCAGCCAATTTTCCAGACCAACTACGTGCTGAGGCGTGACCGATGCAGCCGCCACTGAAGCATGATCATTTCTTTGACAAGTCCTAGCAAGAAAGAATGACAAGAAATGAAAAATTCAACACAAAGTAAGGTGGTCCCTATTGGGCATGATGGACCATGTGACGCATATCAGACTGTGCATGGGCGTTTAATGTTTTTCTTTTTTAATAAAGATCTCAGGGAGTTACCCTGATGAAATGTCAGTGATGCATGCAGTTCATGCCTCAGTCTCAGTGCAGTGACCATATTATTTCATGAAGAAAATGACACTAGGCATAATGTAATAATAATAATCTCCAGCTTTACATCAAAACTTGAACACAGAAAATAGCATAACATCCATACATTTTCCATTTTGTTTATTATGCTCAGGGGGGTGGAGCCCACCGCCGCTGTCATAGGAAGAAAGCTGGACCACACCCTGAACCGATGGCCAGTCAAATGTGAGAGAGCAACTCTCGAAAGTCAGCGACTGTATATGAGCCAACATTTGAGTGTTATTCAAAAGAGCTGTAGGACCCTCTCAAGCAAATATTCTTAATTTTATCGTTTTTATTTGATAAAGCGTTGAGTGCATCGTAGCAGCGATTCTCAATCACTGCGTCAGGAGAACATTGTGTGCCGTGAGAAATCATCGAGTGTGTGAGAAATCAAGTGTGCAGCGGGAAATGATCCAATTTCACTTCTTCACTTCACTGTCATTTTACTGCCTGTGACATGATTCAATGCGACACAGTGCATGATTGAGAGAAAAATGAGAGTCGAACATCTTTTCTCGTCTTTTACCTCCATTTTGTTTTGTTTTTACTTTTTTGGACACTATGTTCCTTATTTTCGTGCCCAGCGCAAGTCTAAAGCAAAGTGTAGTCTAAACTGCGCGCATGGATAGAGTCTTTCTTTTGGACTTTGTAGACGGGCGATCGCCTGGCAACCGGTTCAGGGTGTCCACCGCCTACTGCCCGAAGACAGCTGGGATAAGCTCCAGCAAACCCCCCCGGCCATTGTGGGGATAAAGCAGATCGGAAACAATGGCAATGTACCGCACACCCTAACTGGACACCAACCAATCTCAATCCAATTTCACTTAATGAGTAAATTAATAAATAAGTAAAAAATGAAGATGAGATCATCATAATATCATATATGTATACAATTTGTGACATCTTTGGTGGTGGGCCTTGACATTTTTCTAAAGTAATGTGCCAAGGACAAACGCTCAGCATAATACATCCCCACCTCTGTCCTTAACTTTCGGACAAATAACAGGCTTCATCTATCACTGGAGCGGGAAAAAGATCTCGTTGGATCAATCTTTTCTAATGTAAGTGCAAACAGATTTCATCCCTTCTGGCAATTTAAGGGATATCACAATGACTTCAGCTCAAGGGTTTGGAGGTTCTTTTCATATGTCCGTCATGATTTTCTGCCTCCCTCCTCACTGACCACTTTGTTCATGATGGGCTGTAGTTGTTCAGATGGAGTCGTGCCTTGTGCGCCACCAGTCGCAGCTCGGTGCCGAGTGAGTTGCGATGAGAGAAATTTAAAAAAAAATGAAATTAACGAGCATGAATAGAAAAGCGAGAGTAACTGCTGGTCTCCAGGGAAGGCTTCTCTGCATGAGAGGTAGATGGACCGACTTGCATCTGCAGTTTCCAATAAAACAGGTAATGAATATGATAATAGCGGTGTGTGAGTCTCAAGTGTCAATCATGTCTGGATCAGGGAATGTGACATCTACTCTGTGGAAACTATCAAGCCAACTGAGTTGATGCAGACACTCCAGAGAGGTGCATTAATGAACACAATCAAACGCAGCTACCTGTCCCTACATCCTCTGGGATGCATTGCAGCTACTGGAAATAAAGATTGTCTCCAACCTCTTGCAACAAAAATAGTTTGGTGTTTCCATATATTCAAATATGCTAGCCTCACAGAAATCAAACAGAATGCGTTTATTTCACACGCAAACATATTTCTGAGATTGTGGTCTTCTGTGTATGGGGTACGGAACTCCGGTTCCTCAAGAGCCATATCGTGCCTGTTTTCGACCTTGCCATACTCCCAACACACCTTATTAAATTGCTCACTATTGTTTCATGTTTCTACAGAGCTTTCTGATGAGCTGATCTTTTGAATCAGGGGTGTTTAAGCAGCGAGAGATCTGAAAAAGGCAGGATATGGCTCTTGAGGAATCTGAGCTACCTACCCCTGTTATAGAATAGCTTTGATTTAAACGTCCACAGTTGTGTTGAAGAAGCACATGGCACTGCAATGTCATGCTTTGTACAGACATGATTGCATTGTGCATTCGACTGTAGGTGTTATGTGCTCAACACCAATGTATCATGAACAATAAAATAGAGCTTGTGACACATTCTCACATTTAATGAGCTTGGACACCGAAGTTGGGTTTCGCAGGAAAGAAATTACAAGCTAGCATGCAGCTGTCACTTTGTTTTAGTCAGAACGACCACCCACTAAATATCAAGCAGCTCATTATGGCATTGAGAGCCAAGACTGCTGAACACAAAATAAATAGATTTAATGTACTGCATTTAATTCTGGTCTCTAGTGGATATTTATGTTATGTTGAAGAATGTGTAAAGGTTCTGATGTGGCAGTGTGCATAAAATGGCGAAACTCCTACAACATTCACCAACTATTCACAGCAATATGCTGCTAATGCGGATGTGTTATTTTATGGTGTGCCTCTATTCAATGTTCAAATGTAGTTTTCTGAATGTAGTCTGATAAGATAAGGTTAAACAGTTTTTTATTTTTTTTATTTTTTGACATGCCTTGTGGCGGTGGTTGCCATTTATGCATGACTGAACCGGTCTGCTCAACGTAGAGTCAGCTTCTGTACTGTAGGTGGATAACTGGGCTCCATTTAATGATTCTCACACAAGAAGTTGAAACAAGTGAATTCCAAACGCAATTCTACTCAAATTGGAACATTGTGTTAAACATTAAAAAATAAAGAAATAAAATGGATACAATGATTCGCAAATCATTTTCGGCATATATTCCTTTGAAAAGGTTTCTGAACAAAACGCAAGACCGACAAAGAATTTCATGACGCTGAGAACAAAAATCCAGGAGAGTGCGAAACAAACCAAAAGCGCTTGCAAACGGCAAGGAATGAGAAAACATTTGCTTGTCAACTAAAAGGAGAAGAGAATCCAAAACACAAGAATACAAAACCAAAATGACACAGTAATGAAAACATACTGACAAGAAACACAATGAACTATGAGGCAAAAATCGAGAACATCTACAAAAGTGAAGCACTTGGAAACAAACTCATGACAAGGTTTAATAATCCAACAGCCAGTTGTCTGTGAAGCAGAGTACATATAGGCAGCTAGTAAGAAGGCCTGATTAGTGTCAGGTGCTGCTCATTAGGGAACGCCCTCCTCCCCTGCCAGACACTGAAAAACAAACAGGACAGGATCATGACAAGCCTTAACTAAAAATGTGTCTTTTCTCACTACATTTTCAAGATGACAGTGACCTAAAAATATGTTTAACGTCTATTACTTATGAAGCAAGAATTGTTGCCACGACATACACACAAACCAACATGGCCCAAATGGCTGGGTAACAAGACAAAACATAAGCTCCATGACGGAGGTAACAATGCATAAGAGAGGGGAAGCAAGGATCAAGGCCCAGCACCAGCTGTTATAAATAGCTGCCCTTCCTGGCATGTTCCATACCTTGCAGCAGTTCACTTCCTAATAATAGTAAATATACACACACACATGGCTGTCGGCCACTGCAAACATGTTACCGAGAGAGAGCGGTAGAGCAACATGCCTGGAGGATAGCAGGCGTGCTAGGGTTATGGTAATTCTTTTGGAAGACAAGCTTCCTCCTCAGGACACGGCACTCGCTTCTCGCAGTCGCTTCGTCGTCTTTAATGAGCTCCAACAGACATTCACTGAGTACAACGAGCGAAGGCACGATGGCAAAAGATGGCATGGTGATAGATCGCCCGCTTGCCCACTGCAAACAAAACTGCTTTCCAGAATCAATATAAAAAGAAGATTGTCAGCAACAATGCAAGCATCCCAATCAAGGGAGGAAAACCAAAGGGGGCATTTAGCGCAGCACCTCCCAAATGGTGTGCGGTGCAACTACAGTGGAACTTCTTAAGTGCACTCATTACGTGAGACAGGTTGACCACTGGTTGTTCTCACAAAATAATTCATGGAAATGAAAATACCCAGTTTCAGGGCCAAACTGCCATCAGAAGACCTTTAACAGGATTTTCGATTATTATTCATGATCCATCCCCATTAATCAATAATTATTCGATTCAAAGACAAAAACAACTGGACTCAGTTGTTACTTGAATGACAAAGGGGTATCGCAAAACATCACATACAGTACAGTTATACCCCAGATGTGTTATTTGTGCGCATCCTTAACTGTTAGACACGTGTGAAAACAAGTTAACTGCTGCTAATATTAACCCTTAGATGCATATGTGGGTCAAAAATGACCCGGTGAGGTTTTTTTCTTTAAATATCTTCGGACTGAAAATTTAT
>CAAKHF010025475.1:0-14127 GCA_901007745.1 Hippocampus kuda | reverse complement strand
GGGTCCCGCCGGTGAATGTCCAATCCCCTGTAAGGGTCCCTGATCGGGTCCCAATGGAAGGCGGGGTAGGGGAAGCGTTCGGCCCCAGGGATGGGGCTGATACCCATGAAGGGCGCCACCATTCGAGTTCTCTCAAGACCGCTCATGTTGTTGATTGGATGAACACCTGCCATGCCCATGGGCATCGGCATCGAAGACGGAGGATGGAGGTTCGGCGTGGAGGACGCCAACGGGTGCTCGCTCGTTTTCTCTGCCGCGCCATCTTGGTCCTCCTTACGTTCCTCTTTCACTTTGACCTCACTGTTCTTCTTGTGCTCAAACGGCAGCTCTCCTTTCTTTTCCACAAGCTCCCTGCTCAGGCCGCCGTTGGGACGTTCGAGACTCGTCTGTCTGATGTAGGGCGAGGCTGTGCCTCTATTGGGCACTTTGTCCTCTGATACTCTCCCATCATGGATGGCGGGCACGTCCTTATCGCTGTGCTGGTTGTCTTTGAGCTTGTGGTCGTCTGTGCTGCTGTCTTTCCAAGAGTCTGGGAGTTCCCTTTCTCTGTCCTTGGCCTTGTTCTCCTTGTCTCTCTGCGGGTCTCCAGAGGATGGAGGCAGGTGGTTCCTATGGTGCTCAGGAGGACGACTGTGACCGAGAAGACCGATGGGGTTCACTGGGACCGGGGAAGGGTGGCTCGAGTGACGTTTCTCCACAGATTCCCTGGGAACACACAAAGACGGATAATTATTTTTCAACCATGTATTGGAAATTTTTTTTTGAATGACCAGGTAAATAGTAAGGCTGTTTGTTTGTTTTTTTTTATTAATGACCATGTATAGTAAGGCTTGTTTATTTATTTTGTTTTGTCAACCGCCATGTAGAGCAAAACTTTTTTTTTTAACGACCATGTGAATGAAGCAAGGCTTTTTTTTTAATGACCATGTATAGTAAGGCAGTTTTTAATGACCAGGTGTATAGTAAGGCTTTTTAAAATTTTATTTTGTTTATTTTTTTACAACAATGTATAGTAAGGCTTTTTTCATTTTTTTACGACCATGTGTAGTAAGGCATTTTTTTTTAAACAACCAGGTATATAGTCAGTTTTTTTTTATGACCATGTATAGTAAGGCTTCTTTATTTATTTGTTTTTTGAATGACCATGTGTCGTAAGACTGTTTTTTTTTTTTTAATGACCATGTTTAGGCAGGCGTTTTTTGAACGACCAGGTATAATAAAACATTTTTTTAGGACCATGTATAGCAAGGTGTTTGCTTTTAATGACTATATATACCTGTATATAGTAGTAGTATTTTTTGAACAGCCAAGTATTTATATGTGGTCAGGTTTTTTTTTTCATGACCAGATATCTAGCAAGGATTTTTTAAAATTTTATTTTCTGGCCATGTACAGTAAGGCACTTTGTGAATGGCCAGGTATATCGTAAGTTTTTTTTTTAATTGCCTATTATAGTCAGGCTTTTTTTTTTTTTTTTTTAACGGCCATTTACAGTTAGGCATTTTGGAAGGATCAGGTACATCAGGTTTTTTTTTATTTTTTTTTTTTTTTTTAATGACCATGTATATGTCAGGCTTTTTAAACATTTTATGACAATGTATAGTAAGGCCTTTTTTTAATGACCAGGTATATAGTAAGTTTTTTTTTGTTAATGACCATGTATGGTAAGGCTTATTTATTTGTTCTTATTTTTCATGACCATGTATAGTAAGACATTTTTTAACAACCAGGTATACAGTACTTTTTTTTAACCTCCCCAATCATCCCCACGCTATTGCGAACATGCGGACTTACAAATGTGAGCGCTGTATTTTGATTGCCGTTTGTGTGCTAAAAACATAGATTATGCGGCTACAATCAAAGTATTTATTTATCAAGAGCAAGAAAAAATAAAAATAAGTCATATGTATTGTGTAATAAACGTAAACCACAATTCCCAAACAATGACTTGACTGTCCCCCTTCAGTACGGCCGCATAGTAATACTGAAATAAATTCATTACAAATAAATCTTGAAAGCTCATGTTTGAAATTCATTCATTCATTCATCTTCCGAACCGCTTTATCCTCACTAGGGTCGCGGGGGGTGCTGGAGCCTATCCCAGCTGCCATCGGGCAGTAGGCGGGGGACACCCTGAATTGGTTGCCAGCCAATCGCAGGGCACACAGAGACAAACAACCATGCACGCTTACACTCATACCAAGGGACAATTTAGAGTGTTCAATCCGCCTGCCATGCATGTTTTTGGAATGTGGGAGGAAACCGGAGCACCCGGAGAAAACCCACGCAAACCCGGGGAGAACATGCAAACTCCACACAGGGAGGCCGGAGCTGGAATTGAACCCGGTACCTCAGCACTGTGAAGTCAACGTGCTAACCACTGGACTACCGGGCCGCCCATGTTTGAAATTAATTCAGAAAATAAAAACCTTTTCATTTTTGCTTTAATTATAGTTGTCTTAGTTATGTTTTTTTTTAAGCACTCTTATTTTGATTCAAAAAGATGTTTTTTTTTCAATTTTAGTTGTAGTTATTTTGTTCGTTTTTGTTAACTATAATAACCTTGGTGCGTACACACTGCTTTACTTTCTAGGAAACCCACCTGTCTTTGTCATCTTTACTGCTAATTGAGTCCCGTTTTTCAGAATCCCTGTCTCTCTCGTGTGAGCTGACCGAGGCGCTCCTCTCCGAGTCTCCGGGTTTCAGCCAAGGCGGGGGTGTCGGGAAGGAGGGTGGGGTGCGGTGAAGGCGGTTCCAGGGCTCCTGGTGGTTGCTGTTGGCACCGCCACCAAAGTGCTGCTGCGAGTTGGGGCCATCTTTATGGCCGAACATCGAGTTGGCCGCTGTCAGGGATTCAACACACGGAAAAGCACAGCAGGACGCAAGTTAAATGCGTATCTCAAACGTTGCGCAGCCACATTTCTTTTAAAATACACTTTGAGGCAAGTTATGTTCGTGAGGCTAAAACTCACTTAGTGCTGGATTTCCCAGTCCTCCGAACGCTGATGAACTGAGGGCTCCCAGCCCGCCGAAGGAAGGCGGCCGACTGAAAGGTTCTGAAAAGAGAGGAAACATTTGCTTGACTGTGATGCAATTAGCAAATTCTGTTATTTCATGTTCAGAGAGAAGGGGCTCCTACCTAAGTGAGGTGCTGGGGTGAGGAAGTTTCCGGGGTGGTGGGGTGGATGGCTGAAGGGACCTGCTGATGGGTGTGTTGGACCTGAGAAGGGAATTTAAAAAGTTGAGCTTTTTTTTTTTCCCCCAAGGTTTACCTTGATTTAAATAATGCATGAACTTCGGATTGTTTGTAAACAAACTCTCGTGCAGTTCGGATCAGTTCGGCTGACTTATCAAGTATGCATGCACCACTGTTGAAGTGGTAGTGTAACACATTATCTGTTTCAGTGGATGAACTCCTGGTGCCATATGCATGCACCGAATACCACAAATTGCAACTTCCCATGTTTTGACAGGGCATCTTTTTGTCCAGTGTTGAAGATGCCATTGTTAACTTCCTCTGAACACGAATGTATCATATTAAACCCGTCATGGTTCAGTGTGTTCCATCCATGCACCCATTTTCTAATCCGCTTATACTCACAAGGGTCGCGGGTGTGCTGGAGCCTATCCCAGCTGTCTTCGAGCAGTTGGCGGGGTTCACCTGAACTTGTTGCCAACCAATCGCAGGGCACAAATAGACAAACAACCATTCGCACTTCACAATCACACCAAGGGACAATTTGGAGTGTTCCATTAACCTGCCATGCATGTTTTTGGAATGTGGGAGGAAACCGCGGTACCCGGAGAAAACCCACACAGGCACGGGTAGAACATGCAAACTATAGGAAGGCCGCAGCCAGAATCGAACCCTGCACCTCTGCGCGGTGAGGCGGACGTGCTAACCAGTCGCACACCGTGCCGCCTGGTTCAGTGTCTTATGAAGTGGCAACTTGCCTCTGTTTAAGGGGAGGTGAGCAGCTGGAGAATCTTTTTTAAACTACACGAACTTCAACTTCACTGAAGATAAATCGATTCAATTTTTGGTGTTTCACTTGTAAAGGTGAAAGAAGAGGGAGTCTATTAAGAGCAGAAAAACTGTGAATGAAAAACTCTCAATATTAGAGTATGTGACTATATAAAATGAAAGGCGGCACCATGCGCAGTGCACACTAATAACTTTTGTTCACTGTAGCATACTTTGAAAAGCACCAAAACAATCTTAAACTGCATTTCATGAATGCTAAATGATGCTGTTTGGAGACAGCATGCACACTGCATACTTTGTCGACTGGAGACGCAGACAGTGGAGATGTTTGAAATTCTTGGGCATCTTTTGAAAATGAAGTTTCAAATCACTCATGCTGTGTGTTTATGTAAAGCAGATGTCTTCAGCTTTACCTCACTCCACAGTGCTGCTTTTATATCAACTCATTATCATGCGTATAAACACCACGCAGCATTTGCTGTCATTACTCAAGCTAACAAATTATTGTTTTAGATATTGATTACTGATATGTAGTGTCAAAAATGTGCACTGAGCGTAAAATGAATGGAGCAGAATCCATTTTTAAAATACCAGTCCAGCCAGGCAATGCTGTGTAACAACATTTAATCTTTGATCTGAATTCAAATTAGCGAGTGGCTCCACAACACATCAAGTGTTAGTTCTGAACCAAATGTTTTTTTTTTTTCTTAAAACTCATTCACTCCCAAAGACGTTTTTAAATGTCTTTTCAGACTTGATCTAGAATTGGCTGGTACTGAATGAGTTAAAGGGCCATTGCCATAATCTTGAAGCACATTATTGTAGGTGCAAATCATATTTTTAATATGATTATTGTTCGTATTTATAAAGTCCATAACACTATCTAATATGTCACCAGTGCTGTAACACATTCTCACCTGCAGCTGAGAAGAGCGTGGCAGGCCGTGCCAGGTCACTGGGGTGATGAATGGCACCAAAGAGGCTCGGGCCCGGAGGTCGACTCAGGAACTCGGGCTTGAGGCCAAAGTCTAACTTGTGAGGGTCGACCTGCATCTGCTGCTGGAAGACACCAAAAACAACACAGAGAAACACATGTAAAATGCTTAATGTCACTGGAATCACTGTACTTTATACTGTATATATACTCGATAGACACCTGAACTGCGTTCAAAGAGCTGTATCCCCCAAAAATCTGAAGGCTGGCTTTACGCTGCGTTATTCATCTCACACAATTTTAATTTTTGGCACAATCCAAACATGTGTCATAGCAATGGAAATGGAGTTGGATATCTTCGGATTGCACTCACGCCTGTCCCAAATCTACCGTATTTTCCGCACTATAAGGCGCTTCGGAGTACAAGGCGCACCTTCAATGAATGGCCTATTTCAAAACGGTTTTCATATAGTGCTTATAAGGCGCGTAGGTAGAAGCTACAATAGTGGCTGCGGTTGCGCTATGGATCCACTAGATGGGGCTACGCTAAAGGGAATTGGATTGGCTTGGATTGGATTGGACACAACTTTATTGTCAAATGTGCTGTATGTGTAACATTCAGTACAGATGAAATTTCCTCTCTCTCAACATAGCTTTATTGATGTAGAGCTTTTCACAATCGCTGTGACAAAGCACTTTATCGAACATTTAAAATATTATGCCCCAAAATAAATCTGAATATTGATCCATATATAAGGCACATCGGATTATAAAGCACACTGTTGGCTTTTGAGAAAATTGAATGTCACTGAAGTGGTGACACTACTGGACTTGCTTAGTCAATCAAAATTACCCGCCCCCCCACCCCCCAAAAATTGGAAATGTATTGTCAATTAAAATGTACACAAAATATGGATATAGATATTAAAGTAGAATTGGACCCTTCGCCTGGAATGCCAGTGAAGCTTTACTGATATCAGAAATGTGTGTTTATCAGTAACCATTTCTCATGACAATCGCCATAAACTCAGGTAAAGAAGGTTTGTACAGTATATTTTGTTTGCAATAAAAAGTAATCAGCCACTATACTGTAATGCACAAATAAGTGCATGTTTTGCGTTCATATGTTTTCATTTAACCCTTTCATGCACCCTGTAACCAGATAACATGATAAGCTGTCCACTGTAGTAACCGCTGTCCCTGAAAGGACTACACATCAGATCAGGATAGCCTGAATTGGTCTATATGTCAGTGTAATTAGGTTACAACAACATTTAACTCACTTATACACCGTTCAAACAGATGGCATTCAGTTGAAGCAAGAGTACATCATTTCCTTCCTTCTTTTTCCTCTCATTTAAAATGGATGACAAAAACATTTGAACCGGCAGTGGGATCCATCTTCCCATACATTAAATATGGATGTGTAGGGTCGGACCGATAGTGGTTTTTATATGCAATTAGTCTATTTATAAAGATAAGCATATACAAGACTGGACCAATACAGTATGTTTACACTGGACTCAGCCTCTTTCCGAAAGATAATTCCAAAGAATCCTCACCTTGACTTTTTGTTGATGGTGGTATATCTGCCAGGCAGTATGGACATGCATGGCACACCACTTTCCGGGCTTCTAAAGGCATAAGACAGAAATATACGATGATCATCCAAAAATTCATGTGTTACAATAATAAAGTATTACAGTTGCAGAATGTGTGTTATGTCACGAATAGTTTGGAAAGCTAAACTGCAGAAAACTACTGTAAGCAGCATCACATCACGTATTAATGTTTTTTTTTAAACCAAATAAGGCTTTCATTATACAGTATAGCACATTTAATATACAAGGCAACTCCATGTGTTTCAAACACGCAAAGACATCACCTTTACACATACAACAGATGACGACATTCAGAAGCAAAGCAGAGAAAACGGTCGCTTACAAAAATTACAAGGACGACGTACATTGACAAACACATTAAGAGAAAACTTTTAACACGTTTAAAAGTGAAGTAAAGCTAGACGAGTAGGTTTCTAAAATATCGAAAAGGAAAAACGGATTTAAAATGTTGAGAAGACCATAATCAAAGGTATGGGGAATAAAAGCACAGCATTTAAACTTGGGTCTGACTTTACTTCTGTTTGCAGCATTGCAGCTAAATGCAGCTTCACGATGTTTACTTTGAACTCTCAGCTCCACTAAGTGACCCACGTCTGCAGATCTCAGAGTACTGGGTTTGTATTTTATCAGCGTTTCTTTAATGTATTCAGAACCCATACTTTTCAGTGATTTATAGATTTATAGTAGAAGATTTATGGTAGAAGACTTTCAAAATCTATTCTACAGTTAATTGGGAGCCAAGATGTTTGTTTGTAATGTGCCATGGTCAGAACCCGAGCTTCGACTTGTGGGGTGGTAGTTCTTCCTAATTCAGAAGTTAGCATTAGTGGATCTCTTGACTGGATGACACAATCAACTCTATTACAAAATCTTTGAAGGCATCAGAGCTTTTTCTGAGGGGCGGAGGACTAGAGGTGTAGGTGTACAGAATGTGCAAAACCAGGATAAAGCACCGATTACTCACCCTGAGAATGGGCCGAAATGGATCTGCTAGCTACACAGAGGAGGAAGGGTGGGGAGGGGGGGGAACAGGTGAAGATATTTTACTTTGGATCAATGACTTAACACAAAATGGCAGCTGGAAGCCAGTGCCATAAGTGATTTTTAACAAATACACAAGTACTACATACATTCGTAAAATAAGCAACCTTATGCAACAGGCGATTACTGGTCACAACATGAGGTACCCCATTGCATAACCTGAGATTGAATACAAGGAAGGCTGGAGCTGAGATTGGGATCTTTCTGCCTAAAACAACATTCCCTTCTTATATCACCGGTATTATCTTTCATTCATTGGGCATGTGTGACTAATTTAATTTAAAAAAATAAAATAAAATGAATCCAAAAATTTCCTCACCCTTGGGTCCTTTTGTAAGAAAGTATGTGGGACAGCGCCAGGTCTCGAGGACACATCGAGAGGATTGGAGGTCTAGAAAAGAGAAGATTAAAAAAAAATGTAAAAGAAAAATCAGGAAAAAGATTCTTATATTGTGAGAAGAAGGAGGGCGTTACCTTGGGCTGAAAGGCACCCTGCAGTGAGCTGAAGGGCCCAGTTGGAGGAATGACGGGTGGGAGGCCCGACATTGCCGGTGGGTACGAGTGAAAGAGCTGAAGATGAAAAGATGGCGTGGAGGCGTCATTGAAGCAAGATGCAAGAGAATGTGCAAACATCTGCTTCAAAAATCAAACAGGCCTTTTTTTTTTTTTAATTAATATGATTATTTTTCAACGAAAATACCACGACATGAAAGTAGAACCCTGCACCCTCATTAGATTTCGCTAACTCCGGCCGCTTTGATATTAAAAACAAACTCGGTTTTCGAATGATGCAACGTATGCAAGGCTAATGTAAAGCAAGTAAACAAGTGCTTGAGCCTTTCACAAACTGTCTTCCAGAGAAGCATGTGATCATTTGCTCATTATAATAAGTTCTTGTCAATCACATAAAAAGTGAAGCTGTTTTGAATTTAGAAGCTAATCCCGTTTTAATTGAGCAAGGTGCAATATTTATTTTTTTCAAAATCAAGCTTGATTCATTCAAAGTGGTACTTCCGTGGTACAATAAATAATAGATGAGTTATTGTGGTTTCTTATTTTTCACATTTGTTGTGTACAAGCCATATAAAGCACAAACAGTATTAATCAATACATAGTCAAACTACAAGTGCACAACCGAATGAGAATTGGATCAAAACACCAGAGGTGGATATTCCGTCAGTTCATCACTGATGTGTCGGTTCTAAAAAAAATGGCGACGAACTGCCATTTTAGCGGCGGCGTACTGTATTTAGTCTTTATTCCCTGCAAGTTTACCGAATGATTGATCCGGGATGTCCTGTTTATCTTTCAACAGTTCAAAACATATTTTGCACTCACGGATGCAATGGTTTATCGCAGTCACATTTGCTGATGGGTGAAATGATTACATCATCCATTAGCGAGCAGAGGAGGATGATGATTGCATGAAATATAACACAAATGCACCAAGTAACAGCACCCTCATGGCCCTGAACTGCATAACAGGCAAGCAAAGTACAGCGGAAAGGGAAAACTCACACTGTGTCTGTAGAAGGGGTCAACTTTCGTTGGGTACTTGTCAAACTGTAAGAGAAAGGAAACAAAGCTAAGTACAACATTTAAAAACTCTGACAAGCAGAGATTGGCCAATTCAGGGTATGTCAGTACTGAACAGATTAAACTGTTGAAAAACTGTGAACACGCTAATGAATTGACCACTTCCCAACAAGACTTTTTTCTCCCCCCAATCTCTCCCTTTGGTGATTATGTGAAAAACTTGTAAAACAGTATCGCCTTCGGTCTCTTTTTAGTGGTGGAGGGCACGCTCGGGGTGAACATTTCCCCAGTCAAGACTAAACACCGCAGCTATTAAGAGGCTTTTTATGGCCTCATTAGCTGTCAGAGGCCAAACTTTGGTGCTCATCAGAGCCAAGCGAACCTCTTTAGGCCAGGCAGTAATGAGTGTCCATGCATGTGTGTTTTAAAGCTTTAGGTCTAGCCACTCATGGCCTGTGGTCTCACCAACAGTGAGGATCTTAATGTAAGGCTTATGTCAGTAATGAATACACCCTAACGGCGCCATGTGCTGTCATTACATTCAGGATGAATTAAGTGCATTATGTTCTAAAACTTGGCCATGGAAGTGCCTTGAGCAAGTGATGGCAAATTTGAAAATAACAGCATTCAAAGATGGAAAGAATGGGCCAGAAACAACACAAGAATAGCTTTCCGGGTGAATTAAAGCATTATTGCGGCATCGAGAGAGATACACATGGTCATCAGTGAGAGACGCCACAAAGCCACAAGTATGTCCAACGTACCGCTTAAACACATGCCAGTTTGGACAAAATCTTCCCAATCGTAGCCCCAGCGGGAAAACACTTTCAGCGCCATGCCCGCCCACCCACTCTTTGACATGTGTGAAAGACATTCCGAGAAGACATAGAAAAACTCATTTCCCCATTCAGCCCTCCAAACCCAACACGGTTGTGTTCTACTTATCCTCACATTTCTGGCAGGGGTACGCACCATGGACGGTGCTGGGGTGGGCATAATGGCGTGGGGGAATGGCGTGAAGGTGTGCTGGTGCGTGTGCTGGTGGGTGTGTTGGTGCTGATGCTGGTGCTGATGCTGGTGCTGGTGGAACTCGGTGCGCAGGTAGGGCGGGGGGCCCAGTGAGGCGCCGCGGTCGGCGCTCTGCGAGGCCAAGAAACGTGTGTTGAGCTCCTGACGCAGAAGGTCTTGCTCTGCAGAACACAACCGGGAAGGAACAGTGAACCTAACATTGCGTGACAAAAGCATTGTGGAAAAAGCAAATTTCCTCTTTGTATGCATGTTTTTATGGACTGAAACAATTGTGAAAAGGATTAAACAACATTTCACATCACTCACATGAACTGTGCCTAAACCGGTTTAGTTAGCTTATCATGTTGGGTAGTACCCAATTGTCCTGTTGACCCTTGATTTTAATGGCTTGAGTTAGCGGCTTACAATTAAACTGAATTGAACAGAAATCCACACACTCATGTATGCCCCGATTTTGTATAGAACATGTAGGACAACCATTTTAGCTCAAGAAAAGCTACAAAGGTGGTGATGGGAAATCGAAGGTTTAGATTTGCTTCATGAATCTGTTGCAGTATCTTTTGACTCCTCTAGATGGCACTGTTGGTTTAAATAAAGGGGTTGAAGAAATGGCAAGTCTGTGTGCTTTCAGCCGAGTGTTGAACAGAGACTGCCATCTAGAGTACAAAAAAAAAATGGTTGATGAATCAAATTTGAAGCTTCATTTTCCCAGCACCAAACAAAAGTAAAAAAAATAGGTCCCGTGGGCTGTAGCTTTACCCTGAGGTAAAGTACCTGACTCCTAATGAATCGATTTCAACCAACCAACTGTATGCTATGGATAAACATTTGGCACATATTAACTCAAAAATGACAAAGCATGGGGGAAGGAAGGAATCTTTCAAAATATATTTAAAACACTGCATTTTTTTTTTTTTGGTGTGCAGTGGTAGAATATGTAGAGTAGTCCCTCCCAGCCCCACACAAAAACTCTGGATGAAAATTCTGTAACTCGGTTTTGCATGGCAAAGGAGAAACTTCCAGAAGGAGAAGAGGATCAAGAACTATCTGATCAAAATAGCGAGTTTTTATTTTAATTGGACAGCATGACCGTGCAAAAATGTCTTTCTTGAAGACGAAGAAAGCAATCTATATTTAGCATATTAAAAAAAAGTTAACCAAATCACAAACCCATAGTTAGAATGTCTGCCAGCTGCAAGTGTGAAAATACTGAGATGAGATCTGATACCCCTAAAGTCCCTCAGAGAGATCTGTTGTTGTAATTACTTTTTTACCCCAGTGGCAAAAAAGTAAAAAATAATCATATACTTTCAGATTTATTGGACTGGGAAAGGAGGTGGAAATTTCTCATCTTCAACGTTCGTTCCTTTTAAACAAAATAGAGCTTGTGCCGTTTACGAGCAAACACATCCCCCCCCCCCAACAAAGTGAAAAACACACACACATATATATATATATATATATATATATATATATATATATATATATATATATATATAGATAGATAGATAGATAGATAGATAGATAGATACACACACACACACATTTTCTATTCCGCTCATCCTCACACCCTGAACTGGTTGCCAGCCAATCGCAGTACGTATGCAGTAATGCCTTGTTTCTCGCGGTTAATGGGGACCAAAACCACCCGCGATAAACGAAAATCCGCGAAGTAGCGACCAATAAACATATTAAAAAAAAAAAAAAACATTTAAACAAAAAATTTTTTTAGGTCCGCAAAAAGTCCACAAACGGCCCGCGAGAAGCTGCGAAAGTCAGCAAAACAACAGCGAGTCACATAGACCAACATATACAGTCCTGTACTCCATGTATATGAAAAAAAAATGATGAATATGTTTGAAAAAATCCGCGATGCACTGAAGCCGCGATAAATGAACCGCGAAATAGCGTAGGATCACTGTAAATCTAAACTGAAAAAATATATCATAACTTTGTTACCCGAGTAGGCACTCCCAGCAGCAGGATGTCCCGGTACTGGCAGGGTGCTAGAGGTCAGCGGTGGTGGTGGAGGCAAAGCCGCTGGAGGAGCGAACATATTGGGGTGATGAGGGTGCGGTGAGGACTGCAATGCAGGGGGGAAACTGTGGGGGGTGCTGTGGTTAGCCACCAGAGGCAAGGGGAAAGTTGACGCGGGGGCGGCTGGCACAGGAGGAGGTGGGTGGTGGTGAAGGTGGGACGAAGGAGCAGGGGGCCCTTGGGGCTTGCTCCCCGGGGTGCTACTCCTGCTGTTGCTGTAATAATAAAACGAGAGAGGTGGTGTAAGGAGGAGGGTTAAGTAGTAAAAGCGTAAGCCCTGACATTTGTTCATCTCTATCTTCACACCTGTAATGTCCTTGATTTACAAATGCATTCCCTCACACCCTCCATTCACGACATGAATGTATGCAAATACATTTTTCCAACGGCAAGTCTAACCAAATGAGCATCTGTTCCAATAGTGAACATGTACACTGGAAATAGGATGTGAGGTAGTTTTCTCTTCGGTAAGCAAACAATGTGTAGTGTGTGTGGGTGTTCCCCAGAGGCAGTCACACAGCCTCCGTCTCCAAAGCCCCATGCACTAAGCCTAAAAGCTCATTTGCAATACTGGCGCTGGCTTGCAGGTGCTGGCCGCCATGATTGCCAGCAGGTACCCAAGAGGCCCTGTTAATGCATTGGCAGACCCGCAGGGCTGGCACAAGGTGAGGTGTTGCAGAGCAAAGCATTGAAATCCTGGGTGGGACTAAATTGGTTCTTATGGAGCATTTCTTGAGTCTTTTAATAGAGTGGCCCTCATTGGTAGATACAAATAAGAGCGTCAGAACATTACGACGACGACTATTACACGGAGAGTGAAAACGTTTTTATGATATCATAGTACGTGGTGAAACTGCCTTCATGTTCTCAATTCTACAATAATATATACAGTACTTATAACAAAAACACAAAAGGAAAATAAATAATAATAAACGTGAATAATATTCCTTTATCAACCTTCAGTAATATACAAAATATACCAGCCCATGTGAGGCAGGTGTGTTTTTTCATTCCACAAGACATACTTGTACATCTTTTTAAAATTAGGCCCAGCCTACCAAGGACGTACTTGTACGTCTAAGTCTTTTTTTTTTTGCGTCAAAGAGAGGAGGAGGGTCTGATGCAATCTGTGAATGAGAATAAGCCGTTTGCATTGTAAATCATGTAAAAAAAAGCAACCAGTAGGTGGCAGTGGTGCCTCACGTGCTTGAAATGCATGCTTTTATAAAAAGCTCTTTTTCTCCGTTTTTTTGCCCAGGAATCGCCATTTTCTGATTGGCTCTCGACGAAGGCGGACGCTTCTTGCTCAGCTCCCTGTCCTCAGCCCCCCCCCCACCCTCTCCTTGCTCGCTACTCAGTCTTTGTGCTGTCTTTGTCTAACTTTCCTAGCCTCCTATTGTATTTTCATCCGAAGAACAAACCATGGAATTAGTTGGCTGGTCCCTCGATGCAATCGACAACATTTTTTCGACGGAAGGAGCAGGCAGTGGGGAGCCTACTTGCCCCTCGGAGACATCCGATGAGGATGTGGAAGACTTCTTCATTATCGGCCTTCTGATAACAGGTATGCTGCTGTTTGGTGTTAGCAGCTTCCTGTTCTATCGCAAAATTCTACCGACGGGAGCAGCTCTATTGGAGGTGAGGAAGCTGCTGGTCATGCTGGATGGTTTAGCGCGAATGGCCAACACTCGGACTCAAGCGGTGACTGAGCTCAACTGCAATTGCGGTTCTGGAGCGTCTCCGTACGATCGACAACAACAGGAGAAGTTGGAATTTTCGCTTCGAAAATGGAATTGGGGATTTGGCTGAAATCGGCGCCAGTGAAAGGGGCACAGCCACGGACTCAAGGCTGCCTGAAATTGTTGGCGGCCGTCTCTCCAAAACAACGCTATCTGGACCCTTTCCCCTGGATGAAGATATCACGGAAGGCTAGGGCACTTTTT
>CAAKHF010025474.1:0-25654 GCA_901007745.1 Hippocampus kuda | reverse complement strand
GGTCTCATTGTGCCCCAGATACTGAGGAATATCTCAAATATAATAATCATAATAATATGTTGGATTATGGCTCCATATCAGCTCGTGTGTGTGTGTGTGTGTGTGTGTGTGTGTGTGTGTGTGTGTGTGTGTGTGTGTGTGTGTGTGTGTGTGTGTGTGTGTGAGGAAAGCACCCGCCCTTGATATCAACAGGATCACTGGATTAATCACAGTGAGACACACACAGATGGTCAGACAGGCAAAATTAGAAAAATATGCAATATGAATATATTTGTCGCACGTAATACCGACCGTGATTCATCTATCCTGGGGATGTAATGGCTTGATGCATTGGTGTACTTAGCAATGAGACAAAGTTAATTTCTTTATAGGCCAAACATTCCCATTGATATTGCGTGCTGCAGCATAAACGATTCTTCTGGGAATATTACGTAAATTAAATGAAAGCCATCTATCTCGTGAGCAAAGCAGCCCCTGTGCATTAATTCATTTGTGTGCAGCACTCAGGGAGCACTTGACACGTTATATATGGTTGCATACAGGAATACATACCGTACGTTTGCATTTATGCAAAGTCAAGAACGGGACCTTGCATCCGTTTGTTTTGTCTTCTATGAGGCAACTGCATTTTTGTGACGAATGACTTGAGCGGTAATAGGCTTAAATGGGACATAAGACATTTTTCAAACAATGTAAAAACAGTCCCCGTGTGGCCGTTTTAACTGTGTTGATTGTTCACAGCCCGAGCTGTCATACAAGTGGAAAAAATGAAAAGGTAACCAGCGGATAACCATCCATCCCGCCAGCCATTTTTTTATAAGGCGTATCTCAATGGTTCTCAAAATAGTTACTCCAAGTACCACCTCGAAAAATACTCTCCAAATACTACCGTAATGCCCAGCATTCAACTATATCATTTATTTTGAATATATAAAGCGGAAACTGGCTACCTTGCCCATTATGCACATTCGAATGAACGAGTCCTTTGCATGCAGCGTCATCGTCAGACTTTAGTAAGTGAGAAAGGCGAAATTCTAATCTTGGCCACAGGCATTCCCCAAAGGCCAGTGCCCCCCGCCCCCCATTTCCTGCGAGTGGTCTATGGGTACGCCGTCTGACACAGCAACGGGTGACAAGCACGAAGGCTTCGACAGTACCTCACAGCAGGGTTATTGACACGCAGTTCAACAAGAGACCACTATTAACAGGAGCGGGTAAAGGAGGGAAGGAAATTGCATGTGCGCACCCATGCATGCGTACGAGTAAAGTTCTCTCGACACCAACGCTGTCCGGCAACTCTATCCGAGTCTCCCCAACCCTTAAAGACGCAACTAGCGTCTCTAGCTGGTTTGTGCCACTTTTGTTTTACCTTGAACCCTTTCAGGCACAGCGATTACGACAGTGGACAGCTTATCATGTTATCAGGTTACAGGTTAGCATTACTGGTGCATGAAAGGGTTAATCGCTAAAATTGCTCACACAAACGCATTGAGAACAACCGTAATGTCACACATAAAGGTCCAAGCCAGGATTTAAACACGGACCCTATAATTGTGAAGCAGCTGTGCTTAAACGATCCTCCTCTGTGCTGCCTCAAACAGACTTTTTTTTTTATTCATTTCGTAAAGCATTTCATTCTGGACTGGGTGCCATGCAATCGCATGGTATTTTTTTTTTCATGAGCTTTGTTTTTATTAAGACTTTATTTCGATTTTTGTTTTGTTTCATGTTATGGTATTTTCGTGTGTCATGTTGTCATCAGCCAACTTAGTCGTGTCATCCAATCAAGCGACCCGTGTCTTGTCCAGGAGTGCCTCATTGTTTTGTCACTCTGTAGGTAGTTTGTCTCCACCTCCAGTAGGGCTGAGGAAAACCGTGACCCCAGACACTGTCCCTCTAAAAGGTAATGATGCGATTCCAAGTCACCTTTGCACTAACCTTTATTCAATCCTGTGCTCTCATTTCCAGACGTGACACAAAACTTGAAACAGAAAGCGAAAATCCCTTGATTGTTATGAACTGCACCGTTGACTCGCTCGGCCCTCAAAGGCATCACGTTTGTCTTCCACAAATTTGCTTTTTGTTTGAGATGTTGTCAACAAAACCGGGAAGATGACAACAAAGTGAATCCAGCTGTTGTTGTTGTGTACAGGAAATCGAGGACTCGTTCTCGAAAAGATTTTTAGAGCCCAGGGAGGCTCGGATAATAATCTCAAGGCCTGCTCATCATCTTTTATGAGTAACAGGAAAAAGATTTCCCCCGCGGATTCATGGTTATCATTTCGGAAATGTCTCATCCATCCATCTGTTTGTCAATGTATGGCCCCCAAATACATTTCCTCAATTAAGAATTAACAAGGCGTAACTATTAAAGCCTCACAACAAACAGGAGCTCCCCCACGAACAGGAGGCCGGCCCATTTTTCTTTTGTTTGTTTTTTTTCTCAAGCTGCTGTCAGCGCCTTGCGTCACGGAGCGTTCCATTTCCATCCTCGTGGAAACCTTCCACGTGACGACCAAATTGAATTACTTAAAATGTATCCGAGGCATCGGGCGGAAATGATAGGCTGAAACATTTTGAATATTTCACAATTACTAAAAGCAATCCCAGGTAGCAATTCATATTTCATGCAGGCGTCCTAACTATCTCGATGTTTCTCCGAGGCTAATTTGTGAGACATGAATATTTGAATTTCTTTAAAGATTGCACAAGCAAAGCCCATGATGTCTTCCCCGGGGAAACCACGTACAAACAGACCATTTGCTTGTCCTTGACAGGGACAATCCTCTTTTTACACTGCAAATAAATCTCGGAAGAAGTATAGGTGACAATGAAAGGTGAAACGAAACAGGAAGCGCTTCAACAAAATCAAACCATATTTGAAACTGTTAAATACTTTTTCCCCTGAGCACAAGCGACGCCACCGTTGATATCACAAGATCTTTTTTATGATCGTGGCTTTTGCGTTGGTCACATTTTGGATTATTTTCCCTTGTACCTCCAGAAGTATTGGTACAGCAAGGTCAATTCCTTTGTTTGAAGATTAAGATATCCTTTATTTGTCCCGCAGTGGGGAAATTTGCAGTCAGACTTCAGAAAGGAAAAACACAAGGTAGGAAAAGGGAAAGGGAAAAAAAACTTTGTTGTATTTTGTTGACTGAAGACATTTGGATTTCAGATTAAAAGATGAATGTGAGACAAGTTCATCAACCCAGGTTTTATTTTTTTGGTATTTACATCTCAATATGACAGAGCAACTTTTGTCCGAAGCCGCCCAGTTTTCAAGTGTGCAAAATTATATTCTATTATTCTTATTTACCAAATTGCTTTTCCTCGGTAGGGTCGCGAGTGTGCCGGCTTCCAAATTCAAATTATCCATCGGTGTGAATGTGAGTGTGACTGGTTGTTTGTTTAGATGGTACAGGAACTTGCCATGCATTGGTGAAAAGTCAGCCCAAATTCAACTCAGATAGTCCCCAGCTCACCCAAATGAGGACATGTACTCTATAAAATGAATTCAAAATTAATCTTTCACTTTTCTCAACAGTGAGGCATTACGGTTCTCGCGATGTTCTACAAACTAGACGTTCCGATAAAGTTGAGCAGCTTGAGTTCCTGGCAGTGAGCGCAGGCCAGCCTCTGTGTCCTACAAACACACACAAATCATTTACACGCTGTACTCATCAAAGGCAACTTTTCCCTCGTCCCCACCGAGGCCTGACGAAGAGCTTCCAAGTCGACGTCCCCCAGCGCTTTTCGATGAACTTCCACTGGTGTCAAAGATGTGATGCATTTTTTTTTTTTTTTAAACAGCTGTTGACCTATTATCGCAGTGCCACCAGAGACCCTCATTTCTGTAGAATGCTGTACGTTAGATGCATCAGTGTTTACAAGGCACACTTGAGGGGAAACAGAATGCTCCCGTTAAACGAGGCAATCGGGCTAATGTCGCTGCGGGCCTGGTGCGCAAAAAAAAAAAAATGAATAAATAAAATTGTCAGTCAAATGGCGCCATTCTTTGATTTGGCGACACAACGCGAAACAATGATTACCCCGCAGTGGTAAACTCCTCCTGTGTCTCGCTGCCATCATAAATAAAATATGCCCGAGATAATGGATTTACACTCAATAATTCATCACTCAGTGATATAGTGTGTGTCGCCGGGTTCTGTAACACAGCGCTTAGCCAAATTAAGTTATCATGAAACAGATTTATTGACAGCTCGTTGCAGAGTTCATTTACTCAGCAGCCATTGCTTAATTACTCCCGCGAATGCAGAAACAAACAATGCCGACAGACGGATTTCGAAACTACTCAGTGTCAGGAGACCCTAGAAAGCATTGCATTTTTCTGCCTTTTTTTTCTACGTCTCCGTTTTGTATCATTGCCATCGACGAGGATTAAAGGATGAAGTTGACCTGGAATTTTTTTATATTTACATTTGACAGTTTGACACCAATTCTTCATCTTATTCTTCTAGTCAAACTGCACTGATACTAAAGTCAATGCCGAAGTGGCAGCAGCAGCCTCTGTTATATATAAACGACATCAACACTTAATTTGGGGACAAAGTCAACCCGGCAAGAAAATTGCGCAAAATAAGTGGTACTGACATGGAAACGGGGCGAAGAAGTCAATCTAGTAGTGATCTTCCATTTTTAATTTTTTTTTTTTTTTACATCACTATTCTGTATAAACGGCACTGAAATTCAATGTGGGCGTGAAGTTGGCCGAGCAATTTTATGTGTTTTGAAAATGCAACAACAAAAAAAACATGGGAGTTGATGTTTCCTGTTCTGAATTATTTTTTATGCTGTGTGAGAACAAAGTCAACCCCGAAATGTTCAAACATTTTTTGGTGTCAGTTAATGAGATTGATATAGAATGGGGATGGGTGGGAGGAGTCAACTTGCTAATTTTCTCCCTTTTTTCCACTGTTCTGCATAACAACAGTGACGTGGATCGAGGCAACAAACTGTACACCACACGTTCTTTTTTCTTTCTGCATTAACTCGAGGAGATCCCAGATAGAGGCAACCTGAAATAAGAGTAAAAAGTTCACCGGACAATTTTCACAAATTTTCCATGACACCGTTCTGTATTAACCGCGCCAATTGGGTGACCTATAATATGGAGTGACAAAGCAATTAGTTTTTTTGGTGGCCATCCTGGTTCTTTTTAAACATGGACCAGGTCTGTTTTGAAACTGCAAAACGAACGCCCCCGAAACTGAATGTGGAGAGGCGCCCTGTCCTTTCCAGTGAGTGTATGATGACTCGTTCAGGGTCATCCGTCACATAAACAACTCAGGTCATTAATAAAAAGGAAGGGGGTGGCTTCTTCCAGGAATACCAGCGGGGTGGCCACAAATGGGACATTCTGGAAGTAATGTCGGGTCAAGTCATTGGGCTCCAGCTGGCTCGGTATCTTCAGGGCCGCCTGTTTGACACCCGTCCAGCTGAACAGACCTCAGGCCTGGATGTCAGATCCCCACCCCGCTACCCTTGTCCCTGGCTCACTCCAGCCCTTTGGCTTCAGCGAAGACTGGGACGGATTCTGTGATGAGGCCATCAAACAAGTGCTGATCAGTCCATATGGCGGATTAACAAATATGGTGAAAATGCCCCCCTAAATATATGCACGTGGTTAAGAATTAACCAAGGGTGGGCAAACATTTGACTATGACTGTGAAAATTGTATATTTAAACTTTAAACAATAAAATAACTTCCAATGTTTTCATTGTATGATTTACACTAAATTTACTCAAAACATGATAGCACTATTTCGCTTAGGTTTTATTTCTTTATAAATCAATTATTCATGTATTTACAGTAATCCACATCTTCTCAGATCCCAATACACGTACAGTATTTGCATTTTTTTTTTTTACGCTGAATTTATCGCCAAATATTTGCTGAAAAATGTCCCTACTTACGTTGTTGTGCTCTTTCTAAAACAGCATAAGATGGTGTGAAAGCCATGTCACAATAGGTAGGTACTACAGTTTTGAAGTGATACATTTTAAATGAGTTGCAAGCTTAGAACGTTGGGAAGCAAAGTATTACCTCTGAAGGCAGAAAAATTGACAGGTCGACCTCATTCATTGTTGGTTCATCGCAATTATACAGAACAACGGCATGACATAATGACTACCTGGGACAGATCAGCTTCCGCTTGAGTCTGCCATCTGAGCAGCAAAGAAACAGAAATTCAATTCAATCTCAACACAAAAACAACAACAGTTGATCAAAACACACAGATTGTGGGTTCCAACCTGAAGAAAACAATTTACATGCAAATCAAAACCGTACCATCTCCCTTTTGTCCACGGAATTGCACTCATATGCACAGAGGCGTTCAGTTACAGTTAGGCCCAACTTCTCTCACAGTTTTTATTGGAAGAGGCGGGCGGAGCCATGTCCATTTAACCGCTAGCCATTCTGACATTCCGGGCTCTGCTTGGTCTCACATGTCATTTAAGAGAAGACGGCACACATGGACTAAGTGACAGTCTGGATGTTGTCCGTTAAACAAACTCACTCCAAATTCACTCCGCAAAAATTAACTGCATGTAGCATGGCTAAAGGGCGAATTGATTTGTGTGATAGACCATCAAATCCTGTTTGAGAATCATTTGTCTGTCAAAAGTGCCTCAGTTCATTCTGTGAGAGAATTCGAACGTGCTGTGGTGTGTTGGCAGTAATTTGCCAGAGCGGAAACAAAGGGATGTCAAATGAAGATGGCCTTCATTAGAATCCTGTGCCAGGGATCACGACTTCAGTGGCAGAGACACACTCCAGGGGCCTGGATATGGAGGTGCAAGGTCGATTTTGACCACCAGAGGCCAGTGAAGTCGCGTTTCAAATTGCTTCACAATACAGTAAATCTTGATCTGCTAAAAAATATTTCTGCATTTCTGCCATGACAAACACTGCCATTATTTTAATTAATTTAATATGATAGGATTTACGTTTTCATTCATGTGACTCTCATAACATGTGGCACTGATTCCAAATTGCGCTGGTAGATGGATTGCAGAAATGTCACCTAATTGTATTTGCTTAAGAAACATTAACATCAGTCAGTACACGACCAGTTAAAAATTTTCAGCACATATTCTTCAGCCACTGAATGCATAACGGTGTCCACACTTTTGACTTGAAGTATAGATACTACATTGATTTACTGTAATAGTTAAGAAATGCACGTATTTTCATTAGATGTCAAAAACAGAAATTGTACAATGAAATGATTATTTTTAAAAAGGGAAAGTTAATTGTGTTGATGACCACAATGAGCTTAACATCAAGTAGTGGGAAAAATATACATTTTTGCCTGGTAGTACGGCAACAGTATATGACTACCTGTACTCCTACTACTACTAGAAGAAGAAGAAGAAGAAGAAGAAGAAGAAAAAAAGAAATTACATTCATTAAATATCGATTTTATTACCGTTATTTTGCTTGTCATTTCAGGGTTCGTTTTTAATTTCTCTGCCACCAGGTGTCCCTCTTTGAACACTTAAACGTAGTCACTCGTTTACGCCGTCAGGTGTCGCTGTTGCTTAAAAAACGTCTGGGGCTGAACTGGGGTTAGTACGGAGCATCAACTCAACTTTTCATGCAATTGAATTACGTGAGGTTAAAGGTGTATATACAGTACATGGTTCTAATAGACGGTTTGATAAAGATTAAAATCAATATTTTGACTCATGTCATTGTCAGGACTGAAACAAACTATTTACTTCTAAAAAGGGCATTAAATACACGTGTACAAAAGTACACACGTGAGATAGTCAGAGTGATATATCTGTGTTGATGCTTTATGGCTATATTTTTTTATGAATACTATTATTGGCGTTATTTGCACTTTTCCTTTGAGAAGAGCTCAGATTCGTAATGGGAAAGAACAGCCGAATGTGCCTTGCTTTGCAACTACAAATTAGCAAAAACAATTTATGCAATACAATGTCACATGGTTCAATCATTGTAACAAGAGCCTAGTGTCACAACCAGTTTGTTACTTGCTTAAGAATAGTACGAAATCATATTGTAATTAATATATTATTGACATTTTACCGTAATTACAATTACAATTATAGTGAATTAACCACTTCTACAAACAAAACAAAAGTAATTCAACAATTTTAAATGAGACGTATTCAAAGACTGGATAAATGCTCCATGGGCAGGATTAAAGAATGCAAAGGGCCATATGTGGCCCTCGGGGCATACTTTGTCCACCCCTGCGATCATCATGAGTCCCACTTTCAGCTCTGCTTTTTTCACGGCTCCAAGGCTGCGCACAAAGGAGGAAGAAAAAAAAGTGCCTGTGTAAGCAAAAAATGAGAAAGTTGTGAGAGCTTGGGGTGAAAGGAAAAAGAAAGAAGGGGAAAAAACTGCAGACGAGCAGAAGCAACACACACAGGAGGACCTTTGAGAAACTTTGAGCAAGTTTTGAAGACATTCGTGGGCTTTCAAAATGGGTTTAGTGTCCATTTTTGTGAGTGTGTTTTTGCTCCATTTGAGCCACTTTAAATCAACATCAGCTGCCCCTTCTCCTATCATCAAGTTTCCCGGCGATGACACTCCCAGGACAGACAAAGAAGTTGCACTGGTAAGCTTTCTTTTAATTCGTTATTTTTGCAATACAAATCTCATTTTATTTTCACAAATTGCAATCCATTTTCCACCCATTTCCCCCACTTTTTGTAGCGTTACCTGAACACGTTCTATGGGTGCCCGCAAGACAGATGCAACCTGATGGTGCTCAAGGACACCTTGAAGAAAATGCAAAAATTCTTCTCCCTGCAAGAGACGGGCGAGATTGATGCCAAGACTGTGGAGATCATGAAGAAGCCCCGCTGTGGTGTGCCAGATGTGGCCAACTACAACTTCTTCCATAGAAAACCTTTGTGGCAGAAGAAAGACATCACCTATAGGTAAGACCGTGGACTTTTTTTCATTTAATAACATCTTTAAATGTTGAAATGTAGAATGTGAAACTTTTCAAATGGATTCCTAACATAATAAAAATGGCTAAAATTGGGGGTATGGGGTGGTGGGGGAATATGTGGTTCAGTTAATGGATGAATGGAAAAAAACGCTAACATGTTAACAGTTTGTATGCCAACATATCACAACAGTCAGGGCAAATGAAGTGACAAGACAGATTGATAAGTTCTCATCTTGTCCTATATTGAAGCACTATTTCAAAGGCGCCCACAAATAAAATGTATTATTATTATTATTATTATAAAGAGAATTGATGAAATGCTGACATACTAAGAGTTTGTATGCTCAGACACAGAAAACGTAAAACACATGACAATAATGATCAAACTGTAGTCAAATATCATTTAAAAATGCAATTGATAAAATGTTAACAGTTGGTATGCTAACGTACTGTAAGGCAAAATGGCAACCTGAGCAACAAAAGTGCTTCTTCTATACTATTTATAATAATAAATGATCAAATGCTAACATACTAGCCGTTGATATGCAAACACATAGAAGGATGGTGAGTGCAAATATCCAAAACCACGCTGGTATGTCAGCAGCCCCTGAAGAGCTTTTTTAACACAAAATTTGTCTGTTCGAGAATCTGTTCACATATTCAAGCAGACTTCAAGCTGGCCCTTTTTGAACCCCACCAAAACCCACACCTCCCAACTCCCACTTCAACAGCCCCTCCCTCAACATTCCCAACCAAACACCCCCCCCACCCCCAACATCACCCACTGGGCCATGACACTGTTTTTCTTCCTAAAAACAGCATTCTCATGCAGTGCTGTCAGATGTTGTGCTCAGAAGTTTACAAAAATGTTCAATGGTCAGTTGTTTTATCCAGATGAGTGCCTCTATGTCCCAGATCATCTGCTGCCTGCTGCATTTTTTGCCACATGATTCAGAGCCATGTTGTTGGTCAGCACCGCACTCCACCCTGCAGCCAAATTCTTATACAATCCCTGTTGCTTTGAGGCCGTCATTGCTTCTTCTTTGAAATGACTTCACACTCTCCCCACAGAATCCTTGGCTACTCTCCGGATCTGGATGAGGAAGTCATCAATGATGCTTTCTTCAGAGCCTTCAAAGTGTGGAGTGATGTCACGCCGCTCTCATTCAATCGCCTCATGGACGGCGAGGCTGACATTATGATCAATTTTGGCCGTAACGGTACGCCAATGATATACGCAGTCTGGTGTTTTCCTGGATGGCATTTCCTTCACAGATATGCTCTAATTGACGCCATCTCCTGAACTGACCAAAAAATAAATGCCTCCAGTCTTAATAAATGCAATTAATACCCCCAATGAATCGAATGCCGCACCTTTAACTTATTTAAATCATTGCCTCTGCTCCAGATCATAAATTGTTTGAGAAAATGTTTGGAAAAACAATCATCTCCAGCTCCGCTCTCTCTGTTGAAAAAAATTAATGCCTCCAGTCGTAATAGACACAATCTCAGCAATACTGTTAATATTAGTACCTCCGCTTTAAGAGCCACAGGCTCCCAAATAATGACCAGGTGTATGAGTGAATACACTGTATGCCACACCTCAAATAGACCCTTTGTCAGCTTCAGGAAATAAATAATGGGGCGCCACGACCTCAGTTAGTTTTACCCTGACTGATAACAACCACGTTTGTAAAAATAAGCGCCTTACCTCAATAAATAAGTGGCCCTCGCTTTAATAGATATCGTGGCTCAATTAATTAATCATCCACTGAAATAAATGACGGCAGCACCTCAAAAAGCTGCCTGCAATGTTGTTTTTATGAACTGTGTCATCAACAGAGCACGGCGATGGTTACCCATTTGATGGCAAAGATGGCCTCTTGGCTCACGCCTTTGCCCCCGGTCCAGGAATAGGCGGCGACTCACACTTTGACGACGACGAGCAGTGGACACTGGGAGAGGGCCAAGGTAAAACCTCGCCAAAGTGCTGCATCTCATTTTCGGCAAAGTACCACTGACATGCACATAACCACAGCATCCATTCAACGTCAACAAATGTAATTGTGCAAAGTATGACCGTTCTGGCTCTGCTGCATGTATAAATCCTTCACCAATCTGCTAGGTGAACAGAAGACAAAAATCCCCTTTTTTGCAAGAGTTGACCCAAATGAGTTTCAGACGGTTGAAATCTATCGGTTCTCTTTTTCAACAGTGGTGAAGGTGAAATTCGGCAACGCGGATGGAGAGTTCTGCAAATTCCCCTTCCTGTTCCAGGGTACCGAGTACAACAGCTGCACATCCCAGGGCCGCGACGACGGCTTCTTGTGGTGCTCCACCAGTTACAACTTTGACGACGATGGCAAATATGGCTTCTGTCCTCATGAATGTAAGTCATAGCCTCGTTTGGCATGAGAGAACAAATCATATTGAATTAACTTTATTGCGTTGTACTGACAGAAAGTAGGCTGGGCGTCTTTGCCAGGAAAGCAAATTTTTTTCTCTTGGTTTTGTAGGGGAAAAATTGTGGATTTCTGTCCAAAGGTTTTGCCCTACTTTAGGAAATTGGTCTTTGTTAAACGTCTTGTTTATATGCTTTGCTCGTTTGACTATGCCTGTCACAGCTTCAGTACATGCCGGTTTTGGTTTGAAAGGATGTGAACATGAGGGGTGCAATTGGTTCTGGAGCTTTCTGCTGACATTTTTTGGGCTTGGGCTCCCTTTGCACTTTTGCTTCTTCATCGAATATAGGTACAAACATCGTGAATTTGAATATTTTGATATGTCCGAAACATCAATCACATACTTTTTCCCAGTGGAACCGTGACATTTTCAAGCAGATCCGGCGATGAAATCGCTTTAAATACAACCACATCACAGAACAATCCTTGAGGATAATCTTTCAGAGATGTCTGAGAATTGGGCCATTGCTGATTTTGATCGCAAAGGGAGGAAAAATGCTGAAATTTGGGCCGATTGTCGGGTTGTTTGTGCCCAGCTTAATGCATTGTTTCTCTCGACCTTTGCATTGCAGTGCTCTTCACCCTGGGTGGAAACGCCGATGGCGCCCCATGTAAATTTCCCTTCACCTTCCAGGGTGAGAAGTATGACAGCTGCACCACCACGGGCAGAGATGACGGATATCGCTGGTGTGCAACAACTGAGAATTATGACCAGGACAAAACCTACGGCTTCTGCCCTGAAACCGGTTAGTGGTGGATTTTTTGTGGGAGGTTTTTTTTTTTCACGGCGGTCAAGATAAGTCTTGACCGCCCGGATGGGTGTTATTCTCTCCAGGGAAGTTTCATTTGGGTTTTTTCCGGTCTTGGTCATGGTCTGCCAAAGGCATGTGAAAGTATTTTAATGTGCTTATTTTCCACTCGGACAAGTCGGCCTGGTTTTAAAGTTGTGGGAGAATCAAAGTAATAGACATTGAATGCTCACTGGGGTTTCCGTGTGGTTAGCGCTTATGCTTCATAGCGAGAAGCTCCTAGGTTGCAAGCTTGTTTGGTCTATCTCAAAGTGCTCCACAAAATCATTTATACAGTAGTCGGTTCATTGAAGACTGTAAATTGTCAATAGGTGAAGACGTGTATCTATATGTCAGCTTTGGTTAGTATGTCTGCCTCACAGTTCTATAGATCCCGGTTTGAATCCTGGCTCTGGACCCTTCTCTGTTTCTTTTGTGTGTTATCCTGCTTGTGTGGGTCATGTGCATTGGTTCTTCTGGCTTCCTCTTACATTCTATAAACATGCATATTACGTCAATAAAGAACTATATATTGTCCATTAATGTGAATGTGAATGTTAATTGTTGTTTGTCTATATGCAGTTGATAAGAGACCAGTCCAGGCTGTACCCTGCCTCTCACCCTAAATCAGTTGTGATAGGCTCCAACTCGCCCTCAATCCGAATGAGGACAAGTGGCATAAAAATGAAGGAGGCAAAAGTGTCACCACACACTCGTTTAGGGTCTAACATCTGGGACTTATTCCTTTGCAGCTATGACAACCGTGGGAGGTAACAGTGAAGGCGGCCCCTGCGTCTTCCCCTTCACCTTCCTGGGAGATACTTACGACTCCTGCACCACGGCCGGACGCAGTGATGGCAAGAAGTGGTGCGGCACGACCAAAAGTTACGATGACGACCGCAAGTGGGGTTTCTGCCCAGACCAAGGTAGCGACCATGGAATGCGTAACCTATCACTGCTAAGGAAATACCGCATGTTTCATCATGGATGGTTTTCAGGCTACAGTTTATTCCTGGTGGCTGCTCATGAGTTTGGCCATGCCCTTGGGTTGGAGCACTCCGATGACCCTGGCGCACTCATGGCCCCCATCTACACCTTCACCAAGGATTTCAGACTCTCTAGCGATGATATCAAGGGCATCCAGGAGCTCTACGGTAGGAAGGAATGATTGTACCATCACAAATTGGTTCAATTACAGCTCAGGGAATGACAATGTTCCCTCGTATTGACAGGCATTCCCACAGACAAGCCTCTTCCTCCAACCGAGGGACCCGTGACCCCCATGGACATCTGTACGGAACCCATTACTTTTGATGCTGTTGCCCAAATTAGAGGAGAGACGTTCTTCTTCAAGGACAGGTAAATGAAATCAAAGCTGTAACGTTGGTTTGGATTTATGAGACCCCAATAACAATTTATATGCCAGAGGATTTCCTCCATTAAATGCCGCTAACGTTACAACGACGGATCTATTCATTCACGTAGAGTTGCCGCATACACTGCTCACCCTCATTCTGCTCCGTCTAATATCATCCCTTATATTTTGAATAGATACAGAGCTATTTTGGGGATTTTAGATTGTTGTATCTTGTGATTCTTTTGCTACTGTCCTCTTTGCTACTTTCACCCTTTCATGCACCCTGTAACCTGATAACATGATAAGCTGTCCACTGTAGTAAACATTGGCCCCTAAAGGGTTAAAACCTTGTGATGCCCTAATGCTAAGACTTTGTTTGCTTCGGTTTCCTGTTTACCAGAAATTGAACCACTTTTTTTTTTTTTTTTTTTTTGACGAAAAACAGTCGACAATACAAACAGCTATTCGGGGGTGTACATTGCTTGACACGCACTGGTGTGTAAGCAATTACTCATGCGGCAGTGAAATGCTGCGTTTGTGCGTCGCTCTTCTTGAAAATTGTGCAAGCGGTTGAGCATTTTGCTGACTACATTGTTTTTTTTAATAGAATGTAAAAGTGAATACAAGCTTTGACGCTTACTCGCTGGAGTAGTGTATCCAAAGGAAATAGGATAACCTGACTAAGAAATGAAGTGTTTCTCCTGGACAAGCTAGAGTTTGAATCAAACCAGAATCCAACTCGCAAAGTACGCTTTTATTTCACTACACTTGGAAGGATCAAATTCGTTGTCGGCCTCAAAAACTTTGGCTTGTTGTTTGGAAATCAAGCTGTGCTGCAACATGATTCCCTGTGACTCATCATGCTTGAGGAGTCCAAGTGGATACTTAAGGTTTCACAGTCTGATAGCCAAACCATATTATTCGTCTCAAGTCCACATAAGCCGTTTCTGCATTTGTCTCTCATACCCAGTGACAATGGCAGCCATTATACATATAAAGAGCTGATCTATTGCAGTCCCAACATGTTTATTCTTCAAAGTGCAGTGAAATGACTTTTAGCCGGCCACTCAACCCGTGTGTTTACACATTCTCTGGTGTAACTCCGCTACTCGTTTTATGGTCATTCCTTGCTGTTATGGGGTAATTTGTGCTTGTTTCGTGCACAGTTCCTAAGGGTATTTGAAGCAATTTCTGGGGTTTATATTTAGGTTTTAAAGGACTGGAAAGCACCGAGTCGTAACGGCATACTGAAAACAAAATAAAAATGATACTGTTACGAAAACATAAAAACAAGTACCGGATAAGAGTCAAGTTGAAATATTATGCAAGATAGCCACTACTACAGTACAACCATTTGAAGACATCACTTGAAATTCGATGCCCCGAAAATAATCTTGTGAGCAAAAACACTCATGCCCAATGCCGAGTTACTACATTAGTTGCAGTTGCAACAATATCCCACCTTTGCTGGGTTATGTGTGAGTTATATAATCAAATTACAATTGAGCTAACTGGCAGATTGTGGCATGCTGGGTGGTGAGAGTGGACACAGTTGTGTCCTACCTTTGCTGAGTACTGTATAAATGGAAAAGGTGGCTATTTTGCGGGTAGTCAGTGTGAAAGAATCTGACATTTGGAAAAGGCTTCTCGCTGTAAATGCAAATGCAAATGAAGATCTTGCAGAAGGATTCAAGAACAACAAAATGAAATTAGTGCTGAAGGGTTGTATTTGTCGATTTGATTGGACTCCATTCTTGCTCTACTTTTAAACTTGCGTATCATCTGCCTTTTGAAAACTGGGTCAGTGGAAAAGAGTTTGGGAAGCAGCCTTCGTCGTCGTCGTTATTGCGTAGCTGGATTGCGAATACAGGCAAGAAAGGTCTTGTTCCACTGGCGCAGGCTCTGGTCTAAACGAGAACCAGATGTTCATGAATCACGCCTTTGTGGGCTGACTCGGCCAGCGGAGAAGTCGAACTGGCCACCCAGCCCCCTTCAAATGCCATCGTCTTAGCCCACCCCCACCTCTTTTTTTTTTTTTAACATCTCCTCTATCTTTGTGCCAGGTTCCTGTTCAGGTCAGTAAACTTCAGAAGCAAGCCCAATGGACCAATGCTGGTGGCCACCTACTGGCCTGACCTGCCCAGCAAGATAGACGCCGTCTATGAAAACCCAGTGGAGGAGAAAACAGTCTTCTTCTCAGGTTGGATGAATAAAAGTGCTGATTGCTGTCATTTTATATATTTATGTATTTATTTTTGCATTAGAAACAAATAATTGTGTATGCTCCTTAACCACTTGGATGACTTTGCTTTTAACGGTCAGCCATCTCCACCTCGATGGGGATGTCCCGTATTCCAATTTGCACTTATTACTGGTTCTTCAAACATTCTTTGCGCTTGACTAAACTAAATGAAATAATGATGTTCCTGGACTGGGATGAGCTTTACATAATATGTGGCAGCTGTAAAAACATGCCTAATTTCACTCGAATTTGCACTCAACTCATACCGAAATAAATAGTTTGTTTTGTGTTTATAGTGTGCATTAGAGCTCAACTAGGGATGGGTTTTTGTCTAAATGGTTATGGTCAACAATATTGTTATTTTTTTGGTGATTGAATATCCTCAGTGAGGCTGGACAATGGTATCGATTACATGATATCGAATCATTGTCTGTCAAGAATGATGGATGATGGGAACATTTGATTTATAGTTGTTCATCCACCGTGTTTTGAGAGGGTATTTATTTTTATTCATTTGGACACAACGGGTTAGAATTCTTGTTCTAATGTTCTCATCATGCCACACATCATTGGAATTTGTCAGTATTGGAATTGATCAGTAACTGACATCACAACATACACTAGAAATGGCATCACTTCTTCACTTTGGAGAAATGTATTTCATTCCGTCATAGCGGTGGCACACCCCGTAATCCCACACAGTAGAGCAGCTCCACCCATGTTGTGTTTTCATCCACTTGGAAAGTTGAATGCGTGATGACCTTGTGTCATACAGGCAACGAGATGTGGGTGTACAAGGCTGATGAATTGGAGAGAGGCTACCCCAAGAGCCTCGACAGCCTCGGCCTGCCAAGCGACCTGGAACAGCTTGACGCCGCTTTCAGCTTTCGGAAGAACAGGAAGACGTACCTCTTTGCAGGGGAGCAATTCTGGAGGTGAGAAAAAAAATGTTTACCTGTCAAAGAACCTCGATTGTGTCATTAATTTGCTAAAGTAACTTTGGTATATGTGGCTTGCAGATACGATGAAAATACAAAGACAATGGACAGCGGTTTCCCCAAACTCATTGCTGAAGCTTGGAATGGCATCCCGGATGGTGTTGATGCTGCCTTTAGTCTCAGCGGAATTGGTAATTTCCTATTTTTGTTGAACATTAGGTACCTTTTTCCACTCTGATGAGATCCAGTACAATAAATTGCATCTAACCAGGGTGAAAGGCGCCTCTTGCCCAAAGTCAGCTGCGATAGGTTCAAGCCTAATGAGGATAAGGGCTATTGAAAATGTGTGGGAGGAGCGACATCAAAGATACTGCTTTCCAAAATTAATAATGTGCATTGCATTATATTGTGAGGTATTTCTTATCGTTAAGACCATGTACAGTATATGGAAAAAAATGGCAATTTAGCATCGCTAATTATTCCAATGGACCGTACCTGCTTCGGATTGGGACTTATTTGGGACACTCCAGGTCAAGTAGAAGTGACATGCACAAGTAGAGGTCCTGTAATTCAGCGGTTTCAAACAAAACAGGCAAATTTCTTTTCAGTTTGTTCCATGGGCCCTTGAGCCTTTTTTGAGCAGCCTATAAAATATGTTAACCGAATACTGAGTTGATTGGAGAATCTATAGTATTGTTGTGGGCTTTTTTTTTTCTTTCTAACGTTCCGCATGGGCTCTACTGACTGAATTTTGAGGGGTCTGTGTTTAAGAACGCTAAAATGCATATTGGCTGTTTTCAATACAACACAGGCACTTGCAAAAATATCCTCAAGTTTCAACTGGACCAAAAATCACGATTGGCTTATATTACTGCTCTTGACAGATACTAGAGAATGTATGGTGGCCTTAAGGTAACAAAAAGTCATGGCGTCTACGAAGCATTCGATTATACAAGCAGCGATGAATTCATGAATTGTCATGACTAAGCGAGCACATTAACCTATTGAGTCAAGTTATTTGTGAGTTTGTGTAATGGTGATTACTTAAAGCAGTCGACAACATCAACTGTACATGTCATGCTAACTTTGCTTCGGACAGCATAAAAGAACCGTCCAGTCAGGACACATTTTCGGAATGCACGTCGGTGAAAACCACTACAGGTCTCTTTCTGAATGGGAATATTTTGTAGTCGCATCTAAGCAAGGTTTTTCTCCATTGCGGCTCTGCTAATATGTGTGGCAGATTCAGCATTTCAGAGTGGGCGTCTTCATAATGAAGTGAGTCGGTGCCGCTTGACAGAGGAGTCTCTGTTTGTACCATTTGCAGAAACCTTAACTAGTGCGTGAAGAGCCCACTACATGAAGGGGTAAAGTGGAGTCGTGTCATAACAGATCCATCAGAAGGCACTGTTGCCCTCAATTGTATTCTTTTGTCCAAGTATAATACTGAGCAGAATTTCAGAATGAATGTGTGGAAACAAGCCAAGCTCACGTGTCTGACATTCGACGTTTTATTCCAGGATATTAGCATATTCATTCACCTATTTGTTTATTTTTGTGCTCTTTCCAAAGCTCTGAAGAAAGTGTTACAGTAATTTGTTGAAGTAATACACCTCAACTGAGAAACAATGTATATGACAATTTAGAATTTTCAATTAAGATGTTAAGATTTTGTTGGGGAGGACAAAACTGGGGTAGGGGGTAGAAAGCCCACAGTGATGATGATAACCTGCCAATTGTCCCAACTTGTTTGTCATCTTCGGTACTAAATCCTCATTTTTTGCTCTGTGCTCATCTTTACCAGATTACAGCTACTTCTTCAAAGGCAACCACTATTTCAAACTGGAGGACAGCAGCTTGAAGATCGTCAAGTTGGGCGAAATCACAAAGGACTGGCTCGGCTGTTGAGCACATCGGGCTAATTCCTGTGACAAGGACAATGCCGCACACGATCATATTCGACCCGAGGCCGCTGCGGTGCACGTTATGTTTTAATCCTGCATTGGAAGCCTCCATTGGACTTTTTACACAGCGAAACACAGCCTTTGTTTTTTTGTTGTTGTTTTTTTTTTTTTACATGTGACATTTCACGTGTCACGCCGATGCACATTTACTATATCATGTACTCTTTCTTTTGTATTGTTCTTTGTTTTTACTTTAGTTTTTAATAGAGACATCAGGTATGTCCACACTGCACTGAACGCAGTGCTTTGAGCGTGCTGTGAGATGAGCTTGTTGTGAACGCCATAAGGAGTCCACGTTTGGCTGAGATGAAGCCAATGTGTGTCGTGTGGTTTTATAAGAAATGTATCCGTTTTAACTGAAGTTGATGTGCTCTTGGTTGTGCAATACATAAATGACTTTTGCACGATCTCTGTGACCGAATATGGTGCTTTAGAAACTTTCTTAAGAAAATGTACACAATGGAGTGTCAAAACTAAAGGAAAGGCTTACACAAATGTAGGTGCGATCATTTTTTTTTGACACTCATTTGTATATACGTGCATTTTTTATATTCTGTGTAATGTCTGATGTGGGGGAATTTCCAGGAGTAATATGTTTAGGCACACATTTTTTTCCTCTTGGTTAGCACTTTGTAAGAGCTTTGTTGTTTTAGTTTGGTATGGAGGGATTGAAGGCACAGGTTGCCACTTTAGGTCGTGTAGATTTGCTGCATGATGAAATCATGACAAGAGTACCCCAGTAGTATTGCAAAACAAAAAAAAATCTTTTCGTTTGTTTTTCCCTCAACTTGTCGATACAGTTGTAGTTTTTTGTCTTGGTTGCCACGCTTGTGCACTTTGTTAATGACATCAATAAAATGGTATTATAAGGTAATAATGTGAGACAAGTGTGATTTAAGTATGAATTCAACCAAATAGTAAATAACAATGATACGACCTATAAGTTACTGTCCCAGCAAGGCTTTCCCCAAGTGCACAAAGCAAGGCTCAGAGTGAAAACCTGTCATACTTTTGACCATACCATAATGTCCTGGACTTAATGCATATAAAACTGCGCCACCTTGTGGAAATTCTAGTACAGTACATTACTAGTACAGTAAAATCACCGCAATCATGTCTTAGTTATTGCAGCGTATTATAGCAGTACTGTACTGTGTTTGGAATCTGAGTGTGTGTGTGTGTGTGTGGGTATGTGTGTGTGTGTGTGTGTGTGTGTGTGTGTGTGTGTGTGTGTGTGTGTGTGTGTGTGTGTGTGTGTTTGAATACAAACTGACCACAGTTTACTACAGAGAAAAGGCTGAATGTCCGTCCAAATCCAAATGTTGTATAGGGGTGCCCAATACCGCGGGACAGGGATGAAGTCCACAGTCCTCGTAGTGAGACGATGATGGAGGTGTCCAGTAGTCGAGTCGCGTGGAATTTAACGACAGTACCAAGCCGGAAAGAAACCATTGCTCCAGAGTCTGTCCACGGTCCACGCGATGGATCCTTGTTAATGTAAACCACTTAATTCCAAAGTCCGACCAAAACCCATCATCGTCAAACTCAGAATCATTAAAATGATGGCTGGAAACTACACTTCGTTCACTTGGTCCATCCAATTATGTTTCGTTTTGCGTAATTGTTCAAACTATGCTGAATAATTTAACACACACGCACACACAAGGTTTTACCTGAGCAAATTTACATTTGCGAATATGAACCTGCGCAAGAAATCTAATGAGAGTACTTAGATATTACAGTATATCGTATTGTTTTTCCAGTGACATGTCACACTTTTCTGCCCGTACTGTTGTTTTAAATTCATTTCCTTCACTGTAGTTTTTTAAATCTAATGTAATGTATTGCACGCCATCAGATATATAGTTATTACAAGCAAAAAAAAAAAACCAACATTCTGCAAAGTCATTTTAATACATGATCCCCCAAAAAATCAACAGATGCACTGACACAGTTTACGGCTATTTGAACATTTCCAAAATAGATGAATAACAGTCTCAGAAGGGAAATCGCAGAAGACAGAGCTCATATTAAGATCAAGTTTAATTTAACAAAGAAGACTGTAAGAAGCTAACACTACGACTATGACAATGTGTCAAAACTCACATTTATATGAATGAAAGTACCTGTAAAGTCTTTCCAAAACACGCAAACGGTGAAGCAAGGGAGGCGGAGCTTGATATGGGTCACTTCCGGGATGGTTTCGGCTGACTGTTTTGCTAGCATGAACGCTGCGCCTTACCCCGTGAAGGAAGAAAAGAGAAAAGGGTAGTGGAAGTGAAATGATAACATGACGCTGCTGCTGTAACTGCATCCTGCTTCAATTTCCTGCCTCGCGATGCCGTCTCAACGCGTCTTCGCCCTGCCAAGGCAGCAATCCCTGCTCCTGCCTGCCGTCATTAACCCATTTGTGCAGGACACCGAACTCTCCAAGGCCACCATAATCAAAGTGAGTCACAATGGCGAAATAATATCATTGCATAGAAGGGATAAATGCACGCCGACATGTATGCGATTAGGCGCACGTTCCCCCGGCCTCTGTATATGTAATCTGCTTTGCAATGGTGTGTGCTGCAAGAACAATAAGAGCCCTTGTGTGCGGCTACCTACTGATTTGGATTTGACGCACGGAAGGAATGTAAACATGGATTGTGTGTTTTTCCTAATATTACAATAACTATGCGTGTGTCCAGTGTATCCTCCAGGGAATTTTCCTGGTTCCTCTTCGAGCCATCCTTATCTCGTTGGTCCTCATGGTAACCTGGCCAGTGGCTGTCATGATCACCTTCAAACATCCTCTCAAAGGAGCTGTGGCACCAATGACAGGATGGAGAAGGTAACCTTTCTAATTGACGTTCCTCGAAGGGATAAAAACACTACTTTAACTTACAAACTTTTTACTCATTCAGCAAATCAATATTTCCCATTGAAATATAATTAATCAACCCACAAAATGGACTTTTTTTTTTTGTTCAAGAAAAAATAGCACTGTATTGTATAAATACATAGTACTACATAATGAAAGTTAATGTAAATAAAAGGTTTTTTATAAAGTGTCAATACTGTACTGTGGAACAAGCCGGAAGTCAGAACAACCTTACTGTAGCGTGACTGTATACTTGCTGATTGGAATGTCCTTGCATGTGGGTGAAAATTGCCATAGTTGCCGATGCACTTTTAAGCCATTTCACATAAATCACGCAAGCTTCCAGATGCACACACTGAAGTCATACACCAACCCAACAAGGCACTACTTCACAAAGGTACACGCATGTATCTCAAACACAGGCACCACAATACTTCGTTTTTTTTAAATATATATTATGCTTATAAATCAAATATGTTTGCATTATACAAAAGCCAGTTCAAATGAAGTTAAGGTGTTGCTGAATATAGAATAAGATTTGCAAATCATGTTTATCCTAGATTTAATTCAATACACTACTAGACAGCTATCATACACCCATCCATCCATTTCTAATACCGCCAATCTTGGCCAAGTTCTCGGGGTTGCTGGAGCCTATCCGAGTCCACCCTGAACTGGTCGCCAGTCAGTCGCAGGGCACATAATAGAGACGAACAACCATTCACACACACTTCCACACCGTCACTGAGTGGAACCGATCCCACGCTGCTCACACACAAGTCAGGCAAGTGTACCACTATACCATCAGCGACTCACATAACGTTCAATAACCTTTAAACAGACACTACAGTACTGTGCAATAACAATACAAACAGATGCATTTTCTGTACTGCACATCCTGTTCAGAATTGTGGGAAGCTGGAAGCTATCCCATTTAACTTTGAGAAAAGGCAGACTCTGGTAACCCCCTAGGCTGATCAGCAGTCACATATCCCGGCACTGTAGAGACAAACAACTTTCCGCCCTCACATTCACACCATCACTGAGTGGGAAGTGAATGCCTGCTTTCTGCATGGAAGTCTGGGGAGTGATCCATTACACCATCACGGACAGCACAAATGATAAGGAGATTGACATCCATAAAAATAAGTTCCATCATTGGTTTGATTGTAATTGTCATGTTTTTCCTTGTAATGATTTTTTTTTTTTTTTTTTACACAAAAATTAATGCAAAAGCGAAACACAGTTGTTGAGTTAGTCTTTGGAATATGTAAAAAGGTCTAGTCATATGGTCATATAAAATGCAAAAGTTTTACTGTTGGGGGGGGGGGACCACAGGGCTGTAATCATATCATGGTGTACTCCATTGTCTGTCCTGTGAGCGTGGCTCTGCTGCAGCATGTTCTCGGATTGCGTTCAAAAACAAAAATGGCCGCCAGCCAAAGCAGCGTATTGTCAAAACAAATAGATATTGACATTGTTTGTGTTAAGTGCTTTTTTTTTTCTTTTTTTTTTTTTTTTTTTGAGATCATATCTCCAACAGCAGCCTTACTTCGGTTCGCTTCCCATAACACTTGGACAGTGATGACCATCAACTCTTTGGGTTCATCCACTGCTCTGCTTTAATTCCTCCATTGTCTGTCGATCAAATTGCTTAAATCAAAATGAGTGTCTGCTGTCAGAATAGTTGTGGAAAGGGACAACTTCAGCAATGAGGAAGTCAGTGGCGGAAGTCGATAATGGTTGCAGCCAAGTTGTAAAATGTTTTGCAATCCTCACTGCAAAGACTTAAAGCCAACGAGTCTAAACAAGTGGAACGATACGGGTGTTTAAATAAATCTAAAATACAACACGACTTTTGCTAAACTTGCACAATGTAGTGAAGAAACTAAAGTTAATTCCTTTTTTGTTTTGTTTTGTTTGTGACAGCAAGAGACGTATTATCATCACAGTATAACACAAGAGTGATACTGTACTGGTTAACTTCCAAGTTGTTCTAATTTTACTTCCCTCCTCCCCCACACTCATTGGAAATTATAGGGAAAACAAATGCCCTTATGGGCTCAACCAATGCTGAGTACGTTGACACGTCTAACGAAAACTGGTGCCACCTGCAGGCTCATGTGTCAGAGTGTGATGGCTGCCCTGGGGAGAGCCTACTACTTCTGCATGGGCTTCCGGGTGGTGGTCAAGGGCAAACAGGTGGGCAGTGGCGAGGCCCCCATCCTGGCCGTGGCCCCGCACTCCACCTTCTTTGACGGCATCGTGTGCATCGTGGCGGGCCTGCCCTCCACTGTGTCCCGTGTGGAGAACCTGGCCACGCCCATATTTGGCAGTGAGACACTTTTTTTTTTAATCTGTTCATTCATTCGAGCACTTTATGTGAAAAGGAAACATTTGTATTAGACATTTTTTTGGAGTTGAAGGCAAGATAAAACATTTCTGTCTCTCTGCTCATATTTTTAAAAAGTTGGGGAGGGGCCTCAACATTGATGTGTTTGTCTTTTGTGACAAATTTGCTTCAGTAACGCGACAATAAGTTGTGAATTTCAAGAATAATATTGTTGGAGGAAGAGAGACCGGTCTGCTGTTGTCGTGAAAACCGCAGAATGTTTACATTAAGGGTGTATCCTTTGTTTTGTTGTGTTTTTCAAACTGTAATGTTTTAACACGGACCACCTACGTTCAGTACAAAGATGACCTATAAACAACTACTACCTGTGCATTCCACTTTACAACTGTACGGCAGGACCAAGAGATAAAAAGAAAAAAAATGTTTCTGCTAATCTCGCTATTAAGATGTAATTCAATGCTGGTTAGTTTCAGTACTTCAATTTGCCGATTTATGATGGTTATCTTATCCCATCTTTTAGATAATTCCTGTCATGTGCTTCACTGGACTCCATGTTTTGATGTATTTATGATTTTGTTTTTTTAATGTAATATTTTTCCTCGCAGGGTTTGTTCGCTGCCTCCAGCCAGTACTGGTGTCCAGAAAAGACCCCGACTCAAGGAAGAACACTATCCAAGAGATTGTTGGCAGAGCCAAGTCAGGAGGCCGCTGGCCACAGGTATAAAAAAGGAAAATACACACATAAATATACAACCGCTTGTTACTAAAAAAAATAATTTCGGAGTTGATTTTCACGATAGTTGTGCATCACTTACCTTGAATGCAGTTCTGCCTTGAAGCGGGTTTTATATATATATATATATATATATATATATATATATATATATATATATATATATATATAGATATAGTTTTGTTTTGTTTTGTTTTTTGAAGCAGGTTTTTTATTGTTTTTTATTTTTTTAATTTTTTTACCGGTTTATTCTTCAGGTTTTGATATTTCCTGAGGGGACGTGTACAAATCGCTCTTGTCTCATCACATTCAAGCAAGGTAAAGTATAAAAAGCCATCCATCTATCCTTTTACAGTGAAACTCCTCTACAACGAAATCGTGTTTGCGGCAAGAAATTTTTCACAACAGGGGGTTTTTCACTGTAGCAAATTTGGTCTCAGATGTAAGCACACACACACCCACACACACAAACATGTGTGTACATGCACACAAACGTATGTGTACTCTATTTTTATTCCAATAGTGCATAAGTATGAATATACACTTATTTGACACTTCATATTGTCAGTGTAGAAAGAAAAAAAGGTAAAGAAATTGTGAAATTTACAATCAGCATTCACTTTCACTTACATCAATTTCTTGGATCATGTCATTTATTTTGCTTGCTCCGTCTTTCATTTTGATCACTTTTAACCTCTCTTCCAGCATCAGAGCTCTTCTTGTCTTAGCTGCTTAACATCCAAAGGTCCTTTTGTAGCCATTTTAGCATTATAACGTCCACGCTCGTCTGAATCTAACAATAACAAATACTTCTGGACCCGGTGGCTTTTCTTTCCACCATCTCACTGTCTCTACCTAACCCTAACCCAAGACAGCGTTGCTCAGCTGATGTCATGCAATGAACTTTTAAGCCAGCCATGGGACGCTTCGTAGTCCTCGATGGCCATAGTTAGCTCTAGAAGGCTAAAAACCTTACTCTAACTGGAGCGCTTCT
>CAAKHF010025471.1:15484-27042 GCA_901007745.1 Hippocampus kuda | reverse complement strand
AAGTTCTTTTGTCTCTAGATGTGTCCTGCGACTGACTGGCGACCAGTTGAGGGTACAGTCTGCCTTCTGCTGAAGTCAGCAGGGATAAGCTCCAACAACTCCCCATGACCCTCTTCAGGATAAGCGGTGTTAAAAATGGATGGATTGTTCCAAATGAAAGCGAGAACCTTGTCAAGTCCAAATGATATGCGTTCCAAAATGTGTGCAGTATCTGGGTGCTAGTTGGCTGTGTTCTTCACTTCCCCCCAAATTGTGTACCATGCAAAAGAATTTCCACTCGACACCGTCAAACTTTCAGGGAGTCATGCCGAGTGGTCAAACAAGAAAAGCCTATTTGATGGTTTTGTTTTAACAACTGCCAAGTGTCAATTTTCGGGCATAAATATTCTGGATGGAAGCAAAACCCTCTTTGATTGTAACATATATCCAAGACGTTTGAGGTGAGTGCAACATGGCCTTGTTATTTTAGTCTAAAATCCATTTTCATTGGGGATACTGTAGATGCCAAGACTTTTGAGGTCCAGTGCGACATTATCAGGGACATGGGATGATAAACAATGACTTTACACCCACGTTGCAAGACGGAGAGATACCGCCGCTCGTTCCTACCGACTGCTGTCAGGCTGCTGAATAAAAAATGAATAAACAAATAATAAATTTATTTAAATAATATGACAACAACTGTGAATTTGAATAGTACGGGGACTATTGTATTGTATAATATTGCACTTAATTGAACTTATTGACCTTATCCATGTTTGTATTTACATTGCACTTAATTGAACTGTGTTTTTTTCTCTTAAACTTTTCTCTTTCTACCTACAATCTTGCTGCTGAAGGCTGTAAATTTCCCCAGTGTGGGACAAATAAAGGATTATCTTATCTTATCTCTTTTTGACCCTGTTGATTGTGTGCTGAGGTGTGAAAGGAATCATCTTGATTCATGCTCACTACAGGTATCAAATGGTTCACTTTTATGACAATTTCTTTCATATTCCGTGTTTTGCGCAATCGTATCGATACTACTGACAGATGCTAAAACTAAATGCATGGTGGCAGAGCATACACGTGCCTCACTGGGAAGGGCAGTAACGGCGAATTAGTTGTGTGCAACACAGAATCACATATATCAAAATTTTCACCAAGGGGTTTGGCCGGAGAGCGGCCAGTGGTAACCACCACATAACTCCGCCCCTAACTCCGCCCCTTTTGATTATTTTGCCTTAGGTACCCTTCCATGAATGCTCAGTAGACACCCTCAAACTGGTGTATTAAAACTGCATTTGAGTACTATTTCAATATTAGTCTAGGCAGAACCGTGGGGAAAATTTTATGGGAACATGACTTGCAGTGTTTTGTTTGTTTTTTTTTGTCCGTGTACTCCGGTTTCCTCTCACATACCCAAAATATGCATATTCGGTTCATTAAAGAAATGCGCGGAGGGGTGAATGGTTGTTTTTCTTCACGTGCCTTGTACTTGACTGGCGACCAGTACAGGTGGAACTCAGCTATCACCCAAAGCCGGCTGGGATAGGCTCTAGCTCGCCCACAATGAAGACATCCACTGCAGAAATTGGAGGAATAAAAGCTTAACCCTTATTTGTATATCTGGTACTGTCAGTCACTGCGTACAGTCATCAAACGCCATGGAAACTGAGTACATGTGAACACAATAGGAAGGATCAAATCAGTGAAACAGAGAACCGTCTTTTCATCAACACAGAGAATATTTTCATTGTTCAGCTTGCCAAGAATGATTGAATAAGATTCAAGAATTCAAACTCTGTTTCTTCTTTCCGTAGTTAACGTGATTGAAGCGTGGACAATGGAATGATGAACATAATTGCAATAAAATAGATAAAAGAGATTCTGATGTTCAAAACTTTTGTTTCTCTGCTGCAAGACATCACCTTAAAAGAGGTTCACTTCTAAACCTTTTTGACACGGAGATGATGACCTAAGAGTGGGATGATATTTTTTGTATTTATTATTTTTTGATTTGATGATGCACTTGAAGATGTTTGGGCTGGGAAGAGTAAGCACGTTAGCCACGGTCTGACCATCAAGTATTTTACACCAGATATCTTCAAACCTTCGGAGACTGACGTCCTCTATTAAAACAAGACGTCTATTGATGCTGAATGAGATGAAACAAATGGTGGAACTGAGTCAGCAGCAGGTCACCCTCCCTCTGCCCTCACTCCTTCCCAGCCTCCCTCAGCAATTCATGAGGCTTCTCACCTATTAAGTGTGCGCTGATGAAAGTTGGAGCACATGAAGCAAAACAATGGAGAGTTTCTTCCAGGCGAGTTAAACAAAAGGCCCGGCCGGGATGATGTAGCCGGTTTTCCCCTCCGACACAAAGCCCGGCTCACAGGAATCATGGATTCCACGGACTTGACTCAACCGACACCCCCCTTCTCTGCTCCTCCCTCCCCTCTCCAGTGGACTCTCCCAACAACCCAGCCGTTTGTTGCTGTTGGGTGGGAAGTGATGTCAGCAGGGGATGCACCATGCCAGGACCCCGCCTATCTGATGTCACTTTGTGCATAGACGACAAGACACAACACCATGGGGCCTCTCTGGATTGCTGACTGTTGATTTTCTGCTACACAACGAGACAAGCACCACAAATGTGTGTGTGCGTGTGTTTGTGGGAAATTAGCGCAATGGCAAGATAACCTGAGAGACATTCCAGTGGTTTCCGACTCGATGGATGAGAGCTTTCTGTGGTTTTGTGATTCCGACTGACGCAACATCAGAAGTCATAATGGTTACCGGCGAAACCACACCAACATGATTTGTCTCGGGGAGTATCAAGGCTATGTATGCACTGATAACATAATGTGACCACATCTATTAGGGAACACAGGGCCATGCGAAGAACCATGGAGGAGTTTGAGAGTGGATTAGACGTTAACCGCCAACTATTATGTTCCCCTCTGACTAGACTGAAAAGACGTTCTCTCATGCCAATTACGTTGTGGAAGATGTTTTAGGAGCGTCCAAGTCCTCAAAAACTGTCGCCGTCACTGACAACGTGTGGAGCAATGACACAAAAATGAAGTTTTATTCCCATCCCGGTCAGAAGGGGATTATTTTTTTTTTTTTTAGTCCTTTATTTTCCTTTACTAGGTGTAAACGTTCTAGTTTCGGACTACTGCTTCCATTTCGGAATATCAAATAACAGAGGATGGACTTTGCTGTCCATCCATCTGTGTTGGGCTGATTTCTGGGAGTCCTTGCCAGTACGTTACCTGCCATATATTTTCAAATGTGACATGTGAAATAAAATCCAAGGATCCACGGGCCTCTTGGGAGTACTTCTTATGTCCACCATTATTTCAGATGTTGGAGTCACTGTTGATGTTGTCATTTAATCGCCTGACTGGTTAAATTCCCACTGAGAATGTGAGTGTCTCTCTAGCAAAGGCCAAAATTCAAATCCTCCTATCTGACAGAGGTGTCAAATGCAGGCCCAGAAAGTAAACCCTGCCACTGTTCGTTTTTAGCCACAGCCGCTTCGACTCAACCGGCAGGTGAACGAGTTCTTGAGTAGAAGCACCTGTGGCTAAAGACGAACTGTGGCAAGGTTGACTTTCTGGACCTGGATGAGATACCTCTGTCAGATAGGACAGGTTGCATTTCGGGCCCTCCGTCATCTGTCAAAACAAATCGCAGGTTCACGTCGTCAGCTGAGTACATGTGTGAACATGTTATACATCTTTTAAAAGCTGAGTTTCTGGAGATTTGAATGGTACCCTACATGTTACAATTGTCGAATTTGAACCGGAACTTGGGGAGACCTCAAGCTTTGATCCTGTAGTGTTTTCAAGTCCTAATCAACATTCTAAATCCATTTTCAAGGCAGATTTTGTGAAAAGAAATTAGATACGCCTTTTTTTCTGTTTTCGAACATCCATAGTTCAGTGACAGTAGCACTTACACAGATTCTTACTGTATGGGAGAAATATTCATAATGATAAAATTTTGAATATTTCAAAAAGAGACCAAAACGATGCTGATACCCCAAATGGTTCAAGAACAGCTACAAATTTACTTTGGGTGCATCTTTCCATCGGCGTTTTTGGCAACATTGCCCTCGGTTTACCGTATCTTCTACACTCAAAGGTGCACTGGATTATGAGGTGTACCTTCAATGAATGGCCTATTTTGTAATTGTTTTCATATACTGGACGCACTGCATTATAAGATGCAACCTACAATGCATCCACTAGATGGAGCTACACTTACGGAAAAGCCAACAGAATACTACACTACACCCTGATTTATATAGTGACGATCAGATGTCAGTAAAACTTATTTAATAAAGCAGCGACACAGTTGACTTAACCAACAGCAAGTTATAACATTGACTCGTTAACGTTGAACTCTCTTGCCGCTGCTCCATTTCCGTGTTCAACTGCGAAACCGATCGCCTTAACTTTGAACTCTGTGTTGTAAGCATCTCGAGCAAGGATGCATCACATTTCAGTCTTTTGTGCAGTTTGTTGCACTTAGTGTCTTTCAGTTAGTTCACACTGTTGTGACTCTACGTTGTCAGATTATGTTGTTAGCTTTACTGTGTCACATATGGCACAATAAATGGATGGGGCATGGCCTGATGTCTCTGAGTATTTACACTTGAGTGGGCTCAGTGACACATTGTCAGAACGTCAAGCTATCTTCCATGTCAAATCGTCAAGCTTTCTTCCATGTCGTCTGCATCCAGCCCTGCTCTCTGTTATTACGCACTTTTTATTTTTGTAAATAAAGACTTTTGTTTGCCACTTCCATGCCCTATCTGTTTCTGGGTCGAAATTCTGCTCCTCACGTGACAGCATGTTCAGACTCGTCATGCACCCAAGCAGACTCAGGGTAAGGGCAGACCCAGACACAATCCATCAAGCCGCCATTGCTCGGCCTGCACTGCACGGCAGACGTGAGCATCTCCTGAGGGAGATTACGGAATCTATCCAGAGCCTTTCCACCACTGTCAACACGATGGCCGTCCAGCCAATTTCCAGCGATTTGCCGCAGACGTCACCACTTTCTCTAATCCATCCCCACTTTTCGAATTAGGGAGTGATCAACTCCCCTTCACGCGAACATTCTTCCGGGGAGGTAGGAGCTTGTGGCCAATTCCTGCTCAACTGTTGATCTTCAAGCAGCAAGTTCGCGTGTATTTGGGTGATTGAGGTAAGATGGCCAATGTTAACTTGCGTTGAGGAAGAGCAGCGAGGTGGGCCAATTATGAGGCCTTGACTCGTAGTGGTGGCCAACGAATGAGACTGACCTTTCTATTCAGAATAAATGAGCACTGCCGGCAAGCTTTGTGTGCCGCTCGCAAAAATTATCGCACCATGGTATATGCAAAATTGTAAATGTAATACGGCTCAATGTTGATGTAAAAGACCAAATTTGATGGGCTGTCCTTTGCAACGTTGCTACATCATTTAACAGCAAGTCATATTTAGAATGGCCGCAAAAACAGTGGCCGAGACTCGTGAAATGTGATGGCAAAAGCCCACACGCCGCAAATGCAGTTCAGTTGAACCCACCCTGCGTCTGTTGTAATGGAAAAGCAAAAGAGGCCATGCTGTGTGGTGTCAGGCCAGGCCGAGTGTGGTGCTGTTTGGGGTTAACGGAAACGCGACAAGAATATTTTTTCAAATGTACCTTTTGTTTTTTTCTGGGTGCTAATTATTTATAACATCTTTATAGGAATTCTATGTATGTTCTGCATGAACTCTTTCATACGCACGTTTGATAAATGAGGCTCCAGGAGAGGGAATTTGTTATCCGAAAGCCCAAGAATTGGAAGTTGGACAAAATTTCGAACTGGTTCATTCTTCATGAGCATAGATAACTTGCCATAATTTGTCTTGCTGAAGAATATTTTTAGCCTCTGATTATCACATGCTTGCACATGTCCACAAATTTTGATGAAGAGCTATCACCGTTTTCGTACATTATGCCACGGTAGTGGACTCGTTGCACACTGTTGTACAGTACATGGGTTGGCCTAGTTTAGCCGGTCACTCCCGCAATATATGTCTCCCCACCCACCCTCCAACCCTTTCTCGAAGGGAGAATATGAAACCTGAGATGTGTAGGAGTGCCATCTACACTATGCCAATACTAGATGACACCACATGGCATTTTTATAGGAACATAGACCAGAAAAAAAAGTCAATAATGAAAAATACATAACACATAATACATACATACAGTAATTACATAAGGTAGTCAAAAATGTCAAATATGGCATTGTACAGGCTTGGTCATTCTTTGGTACTTAATCATCTTAAACCTTTTTTTCAGAGAATTAGATGCTACTGATATTTGCATCTTTAATGTTCATAGACAGTGCATACTAGAATGAAGGAACAGGACTTTTGAGTCATATGTTACTTTAAAGTTGGGCTAACAATAGACACAGCAAATACATTTTTTCACTTTATCCGTGTCACGTTGCGAGGTGGTGGTGGACCCCAAAAAGCAGGCAGGAGAGAGGAGCAGGGTGGATTTGAAGAAGTGTATTTAAAACAAAGAAAACTAAATCCAAACCAAAGACCAAAGTAACAAACAAAAAAACCATGACTTAAGATAAAATGTAACAACAACCAAAACATGACTAAAACAAACCTAAATGCAGCAAACAAACGAACATGACAGTAGCTAGAGCAAGCAATGACCCGACAGTGAGTGGTTGGGCTGGGAGTCCTTTTATAGCCCTAATTACCCAATTACCAACAGGTGTGCAGCTGCAGGGGCGAAAAGCCCCACAGTGCCACCTGTTGGTCACAAACCGAAACGTGACAATCCGATTGTGTTCTCCATTTCTCAACACTCATGCTAAATATGTCGGCTGCATCCATTTTAGCCCCCCCCCCCCACAAAAATAAAACAATATCACAGAAATCGTGGAGAAAAAAAAAGGACTTTAATCCTACATTACATAACCTTCCATCTCAAGTTGTGGGTTTGGGGTCCTGCTATTTTGCAGATAACGGCTGTAATTTTTACGCACGAAAAACCACAGTATGTTTTTTTTTCTAAACGGTTTGTTATTGAAGGCTGTATCTTTTATACGTGCATTGAGGAATGTATTATAATGAATTAAAATATATTAAGAGCACGTATTTTGCACGTACACATTTATTTTATACACATTTATTTTAAATGTTATTTCTGTCAAACATCTGTGTGGACCTACATGGCCCCCAAGTAGCACAAATGAAAACTAATGGCCCCCCTCTAATATTTAAGTTGCACATCCTTGTTCTATAGTTTTGATTTCAACCAAACAAACATTACAATAACATAACCAAAACTATATTGTGGGGCTGGAATGGATTGATTGCATTTCCATTCATTACAATGAGACACATTACCTCGATTTGCAAACATTGCAGGTTGCAAACACAGTCAGGGGACGAATTACATGCGTAACCTGAGGTTCCAGCGTAATTTAAAGACTGTAAACAATGTATAATATTCTAAACAAATATACTTATAAAATCATTCGCAGTGACTGGCAATTTTATAAATTGAAGTATTCTATTGTAACACTTTATGTAGCAAAAACCATGAAGAGTTCTCACCATATTACTTTTAATAGGAGTCTGTTCTTGTTCTTTAGCATGAAATTACTTCCTCAAGAGGTAAGCAAGATTGTTGCCAAGCTCCTAGCAGCTACTCATCACAGAACCCGAAGGCACAAGTTCCATTTATTGTACTGTACTTCATTATACAACTCCCTGGTCAGGTACAGATTTTTGCCAGTACAGTAATCCCTCGTTTATCGTGGGGGTTACGTTCCAAAAAGAACCAGTGATAAGTGAAATCCGTGAAGTAGGATTTATTAAAAAAAAGCAAAAAAATGTGAGAGGGACGAAATTTCAAATGTGCTGTATATTTCACATACAGCACATTTGACAATAAAGTTGTACTTGGTACTTGATAGTCAGCTTTATTTTTTACAGTTATTATACAATACTGAACTATGTATACAATGCAGAGGCGATTGCTCTAAGATTGCAAGGAAAGCTTAGCTTCCCCTAAAATGTCAAATAGTAAGTGAGCAAATATATGTGTGTACGTACAATTGTGTGGGCATGTCATTGACTAAATATGCGCTACAACGCGCTCAACTTTTGTTCCGAATCAGCTTCTTATTACTGGTTACGACGCGACTCTCTTCTCATTCATTCCCACAGCTTCACTGTGCTTTAAACTGTGTGGACGCTGAGTGTCGACAGCGCTGACGCTGGGCGTTGAGAGAGTTCAGTGTAGGTTGTCTCAATGCATTGAAACGAGACAAGTCATTGGATAAATGCTGTTTTTGTCCCGCCCATCGGACGCTCAGCGTCTCTGGGAGTCTATGGACAGTGGCCGTTTATAGGCTGGCCAGGAAGCTCAGCTTTCTGCATGATGATTGGATGATATGTCTGAGGCGGAATCTCTTTTTGATTGACAGCGAAATGAGCCAACCACCGATCTTATGGTGAATGTATCCTTTTCATTTTTTTGAAAAGGAACGGAGAGTAGAATTTACGTATGAATAAACGGACACATTTTATGATGTAGGCCGAGAATGAGCTTCCCCTCCTTGACAGACCAGCATCCGCCACTGACACATTGAAACCAAAGACCAAAACTTTGCAAAGGTAAATTTGGCAAGCTGTACGAGGTGCGGAGACTGTTCACGTTGGTCAGACCCTTAGCCAGACCCTTAGCCAGGATGCAGAACACAATTCACTGTTTAAAAAAAAAAAAACATTAAAAAAACTGCACTAACAAAATCCGTGAAACCGCGTTACAGCGAGGGATTACTGTACTGTATAGCAAAACCTGTCTTTTCAATACATTATGTATTTAAAGCACGCAATGGGACTTTAATTTGAAAATTCTATAGTGCAGTCTCCAATATTTCTTGAAGTTCGAATTTCATGCCCAAATGACAGAGAAGTCAGAGGAAAATGCATTGGGGAGATAAAGTGTTATCTGTTCTTCTGAAAATACACAGCTTCAGCTTAGAAGTAATGAACAGTGAGCACCAACAGTACATTGGCTCCACTTTTCATTTTACTTTTAACTTCTTATATTCACACTTTGCCACCGCCCACTGTGTGATATCGCCTCGTCAGATTGTATTTTATGTATATGGTCTCTCACCTGTGACTTTTCCAATATTCTGCCGCTCTGGCCCATCCTCTCAACCTTTTTCCTATCCCATCAAAAAGCTCCGTCTTTTCAGGGTTACTTTGGGAGACCTTTTTAGGCAGACATGATGACTGAACTGCCTTTTTCACAGTGCCAAACAACCATTATGAGGGCCGACTGGTCACAGCAGTGCATACACAGTTGGCAGACTGGTAGCCCTACCCCCTGTTGCCTCTTTCTTACAACCCTTTCTCAAACCGTAAACTGCCGGCGCCATCTTAATCAGCAAAATGACCAGGTTCCCCCACATGTTACCACAGAAACTGGATTGCACTGGAGGTGCTTTGAAATTAAAATGCACCCCGTTTACACTCCGTTAAGAAATGATACTGACTCCTCCTCTTTCTGAACCCTCCTCAGTAGTGGAGGGCCATCAGAGGCACAGATGGCATAGAGGACAAAAGATGAAAAAGTGCTGTGAAACAGAGCTCAATAACAGATTGCCAATTAGGCAAAGCCTACTGTCATATCAAAAATTAGCCCTTGACGTCCATACCCTGCCATCCAAGCCTGTAGTGATAAGGACACTCAAGGAAGACAAGCCAAACAACACATAAACTCCAGATTTGAACAACTCAGTTTATTGATAACTGTGTGTGATGCTATCTTAAGCCATAGCGAGTAAGGCTCACTAATGTACTGTTGCAAACTCAGTGGAATTTGTTTTATCTGTTTTTGACCAAACACTCACAAAATACATTCTTAACATTTTAGTCATATTTACATTTTTTTAATCTTATTCCTTAAACAAGAGCACTGGATGGAACAAGGTATATGCACACACGCACAAGGGCGACAAAACACTGCGCAGCACCAAAAGAACACCGTCGGTATGGTGTTCTTTTGAAACATTATGGCAGAAGTGTCAAGCTTCGGAGCTGCTTTTATTCAGCTGCAAGTGGGGTGTAAGTCAAGGTAGAGGGAAAAGCCTCCTTGCACCTTTTGGTGGGGGCGGTTATCAGAGGCACTTTTAATGGTGGCAGGTTTCTGCTATTTCATATTTTAAATGATTTTCTCGTCTTGTCAGGTGTGGTTAGTCATTTAGTATTCAAGTGGGGAAGACGCAGCAATTCGTAATTTTCTACCAGTCTAATGAATTCCGGTGGTGGTAATGATCTCGCATAGTCATACAGAGTTATGACAACATTTTCGCTGACTCCATCTGCACAAAGTAGAACAGTATTGTACAAATCGTGTTGCAAAGTGTGTTGTTTCATGTTAATGTCTCCTTATCATTTTTTTTTTTTTTGCATTAGTATTCCACACCCACAGACAGTAAAAATGCTCGACTTTTGATAAATTTGGAGGTTGACAACAATTTGAAATGTGAACTGCCAACGCCTTCGGGGTGGAACATCATCACTGAGCCGAATGTGCAATTTTGTGGCTCTCAGTGTGTACAGTAAAAGCACTTAAGTCATAGTTGCTGCTGCGGGCAATTTACCCTGTGAGTTGGAATTTTAAAAAGAACACCTCTGAAATTTCAGTTTACCCAGCTCACTTCTAACTTCAAAGGAGAATTGGATACTCTGGCATTTTCAGTTTAACCCACAAACATAATGCACACTGGAAAGGCAAATTTAGCTTTGCTTGCTTGGAGCATTTTTTTTTTTTGACCTAAGAGATGGATAATGAAGAACAAGAAATTCAACATACTGTATGGCACAGGGTTGTGTTATAAGTGGCTGCTAGGTGCTACATATACATGCATTACATATTCAGCACACAAGAATTGGAACTGTAATCTGTTACAGTTACAGAAAAACAGCATAATCAGATTACAGGTATATTTATTAAAAATGTGGATTATTTTGCAGGACTACAATTTATTTCAAAAATTAAACAGGCTTTCCTGGAATTAAGCTTTCACAATGTCACTCAATGAAATGCCATTACTCATCACACCTACGGTTTTTGTTGGCCAACAAGCAAATAACACATATATGTTGGTTTTACAAATTCCACTCCTTGGGTGATTAAATCCAAACCACCTCCACTTTTCCTTTAACTAATACTATATATAGACATGGTGTCAGAGCTTGTGGTAGGACTGCTGAATTAAACATGAAAACACTCACAAACGCTTCCCTTGCCTCACTTGGATGACAACTGAGCATAGGGATGCTGTGTGGACTGAGCGAGGGAGATGGCCCATCCCATTGAGTCAACAAACATTTGCTGTGATGTTGCTGTGTCCAACTGTAGGCGTTTTGGGAAGGGAGATGTCAGCCAACTGTGTGTGTGTGTGTGTGTGTGTGTGTGGGTGTGTGTGTGTGTGTGTGTGTGTGTGTGTGTGTGTGTGTGTGTGTGTCTCTCTCTCTTCTATTTCG